>CAJUXJ010002156.1:54408-102853 GCA_910589775.1 Avena eriantha
ACCCCAAAACTGTGGGAAATAGATCATGAAAACGGCCATAAAACGCGAAAACCGCAAGTTTTTGGTCATAACTCACAAACATTTGTTGGGTAATATGGTCGTTCTAAATCTCCCTACAGCCCCAAAACTGTGAACAATAGCTCATGAATACGGCCATAAAGCGAGAGAAACGGCGAGTTTTTGGTCATAACTCTCAAACATGTATCGGGTCTTATGGTCGTTGTAAATCGCCCGTGAATCCTATAACAGTGGGCAATATCTCATGGAAACGACCCTAACGCCTGAAAACTACGAGTTTTTGGTCATATCTCTCAAACATGTAGCTGGTCTTACGGTCATTATAAATCTCCCTAGAACCCCAAAACTATGGGCAATATCTCATGAAAATGGCCATAAATCCTAAAAACTATGAGTTTTTTGTCATATTTCTCAAACATGTATATGATCTGATGCTCGAAATAAATCGCCCTAGACCCCGAAACTATGGGCAATAGCTCATGAAAACGGCCATAAAGGCTAAAAACTACGAGTTTTTGGTCATATCTCTCAAACATGTATCTGGTCTTATGGTCGTTAAAAATCACCCTGTTACCCCCAAACTGTGGGAAATAACTCATGAAAACGGCCATAAAACGCGAAAACCACAAGTTTTTGGCCATAACTCACAAACATGTGTTGAGTCATATGCTCGTTCTACATCTCCCTGGAGCCCCAAAACTATGGGCAATAACTCATGAAAATGACCATAAAGCGCGAGAAACGGCGATTTTGGTCATAAACTCTCAAACATGTATCGGGTCTTATAGTCATCGCCAACAAATCCTATAACAGTGAGCAATATCTCAAGAAAACGGCCATAAATCCTGAAAACTACGAGTTTTTGGTCATATCCCTCAAACATGTAGCTGGTCTTATGGTTATTATAAATCCCACTAGAACCACAAAATTATGGGAAATATCTCATGAAAACGGCCATCAATCCTTAAAACTATGAGTTTTTCATCTCTCAAACATGTATATGATCTTATGGTCGTTATAAGTCACCCTGGAACCCCAAAACTGTGGGAAATAGATCATGAAAACGGCCATGGAGCGTCAAAACCACGAGTTTTTGGTCATATCTCTCAAACATGTATCTTGTCTTATGGTCGTTATAAATCGCCCTGTAACCCCAAACTATGGGCAATATCTCATGGAAACGACCCCTAAAGCCTGAAAACCACAAGTTTTTGGTCATAACTCACAAACATGTGTTGGGTCATATGGTCATTCTAAATCTCCCTACAACCCCAAAACTATGGGCAATAGCTCACGAAAACTGCCATAAAGCGCGAAAACGGCGAGTTTTGGACATAACTCTTAAACATGTATCAGGTCTTATGGTCATTATAAATCGCCCTACTACCCTAAAACTGTGGGAAATGGCTTATGAAAATGGCCATTAACGCGAAAAACCACGAGTTTTGGTCATAACTCACAAACGTGTGTCGGGTCATATGGTCGTTCGAATTCTCCCTACAGCCCCAAAACTATGGGCAATAACTCATGAAAACGGCCATAAAGCGCGAAAATGGCGAGTTTTTGGTCATAACTGTCAAACATGTATCAAGTCTTATGGTCGTTATAAATCGCCCAGCAACCCCAAAACTGTGGGATATAGCTCTCGAAAACGACCATAAAAAGCGAAAATGACGAGTTTTTGGTCATAACTCACCAACATGTGGCGGGTCATATGGTCATTCTAAATCTCCCTACAACCCCAAAACTATGGGTAATAGCTCATGGAAATGGCCTTAAAGCGCGAAAACAGCGAATTTTTGGTCATAACTCTCAACATGTATCGGGTCTTATGGTCGTTGTAAATCGCTCGCGAATCCTAAAATAGTGGGCAATATCTCATGAAAACGACCATACAGCCTGAAAACTACGAGTTTTTGGTCATATCTCCCAAACATGTAGTTGGTCTTACGGTCATTATAAATCGCCCTAGAACCACAAAATTATAGGCAATAGCTCATGAAAACGGCCACAAATCCTAAAACCTATGAGTTTTTGTTAGATCTCTCAAACATGTATACGATCTTATGGCGTTATTGATCGCCCTGGAACACCAAAACTATGGGAAATAGCTCATGAAAACGACCATAAAGCCTAAAACGATGTGTTTTTGGTCATACATTTCAAACATGTATCTGGTCTTAAGGTCGTTATAAATCTCCCTATAACCCCAAAACTGTGGGAAATAGATCATGAAAACGGCCATAAAACGCGAAAACCACAAGTTTTTGGTCATAACTCACAAACATTTGTTGGGTCATATGGTCGTTCTAAATCTCCCTACAACCCCAAAATTGTGAACAATAGCTCATGAATACGGCCATAAAGCGTGAAAACGGCGAGTTTTGGTCATAACTCTCAAACATGTATCGGGTCTTATGGTCGTTTTAAATCGCCCGTGAATCCTATAACAGTGGGCAATAACTCATGGAAATGACCCTAACGCCTGAAAACTACGAGTTTTTGGTCATATCTCTCAACCATGTAGCTGGTCTTACCGTCATTATAAATCGCCCTGGAACCCCAAAACTTTGGGCAATATCTCATGAAAATGGCCAGAAATCCTAAAAACTATGAGTTTATTGTCATATTTCTCAAACATGTATATGATCTGATGCTCGTTACAAATCGCCCTAGAACCCCGAAACTATGGCAATAGCTCATGAAAACGGCCATAAAGCCTAAAAACTATGAGTTTTCGGGCATATCTCTCAAACATGTATCTGGTCTTATGGTCGTTATAAATCACCCCGTTACCCCCAACTGTGGGAAATAACCCATGAAAACGGCCATAAAACGCGAAAACCACAAGTTTTTGGCCATAACTCACAAACATGTGTTGAGTCATATGGTCGTTCTAAATCTCCCTAGAGCCCCAAAACTATGGGCAATAACTCATGAAAATGACCATAAAGCGCGAAAACGGCGAGTTTTGGTCATAACTCTCAAACATGTATCGGGTCTTATAGTCATCGCCCACGAATCCTATAACAGTGGGCAATATCTCATGAAAACGGCCATAAATCCTGAAAACTAGGAGTTTTTGGTCATATCCCTCAAACATGTAGCTGGTCTTATGGTTATTATAAATCGCACTAGAACCACAAAATTATGGCCAATATGTCATGAAAACGGCCATCAATCCTTAAAACTATGAGTTTTTCGTCACATCTCTCAAACATGTATATGATCTTATGGTCGTTATAAGTCACCCTGGAACCCCAAAACTGTGGGAAATAGATAATGAAAACGGCCATAGAGCGTCAAAACCACGAGTTTTTTGGTCATATCTCTCAAACATGTATCTTGTCTTATGGTCGTTATAAATCGCCCTGTAACCCCAAAACTATGGGCAATATCTCATGGAAACGACCCTAAAGCCTGAAAACCACAAGTTTTTGGACATAACTCACAAACATGTATTGGGTCATATGGTCATTCTAAATCTCCCTACAACCCAAACTATGGGCAATAGCTCACGAAAACTGCCATAAAGCGCGAAAACGGTGAGTTTTTGGTCATAGCTCTTAAACATGTATCAGGTCTTATGGTCATTATAAATCGCCCTATAACCCCAAAACTGTGGGAAATAGCTCATGAAAATGGCCATTAAACGCGAAAACCACGAGTTTTTGGTCATAACTCACCAACATGTGTCGGGTCATATGGTCATTCTAAATCTCCCTACAACCCCAAAACTATGGGTAATAGCTCATGGAAATGGCCGTAAAGCGCGAAAACAGCGAATTTCTGGTCATAACTCTCAAACATGTATCGGGTCTTATGGTCATTGTAAATCGCCCGCGAATCCTATAATAGTGGGCACTATCTCACGAAAACGGCCATAAATCATGAAAACTACGAGTTTTTGGTCATATCTCCCAAACATGTAGTTTGTCTTACGACCACAAAATTATAGGCAATAGCTCATGAAAACGGCCATAAATCCTAAAAACTATGAGTTTTTGTTAGATCTCTCTAACATGTATATGATCTTATGGTCGTTATAAGTCGCCCTAGAACCCCTCAACTATGGGCAATAGCTCATGAAAACGTCCATAAAGCCTAAAAACTACGAGTTTTTGGTCATATCTCTCAAACATGTATCGGGTCTTATGGTCGTTATAAATCGCCCTGCAACCCCAAAACTGTGGGAAAGAGCTCATGAAAATAGCCATAAAACACGAAACGACGAGTGTTTGGTCATAACTCAAAAACATGTGTCGGGTCATATGGTCATTCTAAATCTCCCTACATCCCCAAAACTATGGGCAAATAGCTCATGAAAACAACCATAAAGCGCGAAAACGGAGAGTTTTTGGTCATAACTCTCAAACATATATCGGGTCTTATGGTCGTTATAAATCGCCCTGCAACCCCAAAACTATGGGAAATAGCTCATGAAAACGGCCATAAAACGCGAAAACGGCGAGTTTTTGGTCATAACCCTCAAACATATATCAGGTTCTTATGGTCGTTATAAATTGCCCTGCAACCCCAAAACTATGGGAAATAGCTCATGAAAACGGCCATAAAACGCGAAAACCACGAGTTTTTGGTCATAACTCACAAACATGTGTCGGGTCATATGGTCGTTCTAAATCGCCCGACAGCCCCAAAACTATGGACAATAGCTCATGAGAACGGCCATTAAGAGCAAAAACGACGAGTTTTTGTTCATATCTCTCAAACATGTTTCGAGTGTTACGGTCATTCTAAATCTCCCTACAACCCCAAAACTATGGGTAATAGCTCATGGAAATGGCCGTAAAGCGCGAAAACAGCGAATTTCTGGTCATAACTCTCAAACATGTATCGGGTCTTATGGTCATTGTAAATCGCCCGCGAATCCTATAATAGTGGGCACTATCTCACGAAAACGGCCATAAATCATGAAAACTACGAGTTTTTGGTCATATCTCCCAAACATGTAGTTTGTCTTACGACCACAAAATTATAGGCAATAGCTCATGAAAACGGCCATAAATCCTAAAAACTATGAGTTTTTGTTAGATCTCTCTAACATGTATATGATCTTATGGTCGTTATAAGTCGCCCTAGAACCCCTCAACTATGGGCAATAGCTCATGAAAACGTCCATAAAGCCTAAAAACTACGAGTTTTTGGTCATATCTCTCAAACATGTATCGGGTCTTATGGTCGTTATAAATCGCCCTGCAACCCCAAAACTGTGGGAAAGAGCTCATGAAAATAGCCATAAAACACGAAACGACGAGTGTTTGGTCATAACTCAAAAACATGTGTCGGGTCATATGGTCATTCTAAATCTCCCTACATCCCCAAAACTATGGGCAAATAGCTCATGAAAACAACCATAAAGCGCGAAAACGGAGAGTTTTTGGTCATAACTCTCAAACATATATCGGGTCTTATGGTCGTTATAAATCGCCCTGCAACCCCAAAACTATGGGAAATAGCTCATGAAAACGGCCATAAAACGCGAAAACGGCGAGTTTTTGGTCATAACCCTCAAACATATATCAGGTTCTTATGGTCGTTATAAATTGCCCTGCAACCCCAAAACTATGGGAAATAGCTCATGAAAACGGCCATAAAACGCGAAAACCACGAGTTTTTGGTCATAACTCACAAACATGTGTCGGGTCATATGGTCGTTCTAAATCGCCCGACAGCCCCAAAACTATGGACAATAGCTCATGAGAACGGCCATTAAGAGCAAAAACGACGAGTTTTTGTTCATATCTCTCAAACATGTTTCGAGTGTTACGGTCATTATAAATCGCCCTGTAACCCCAAAACTATGGAAAATAGCTCATGATAACGGCCATAAAACGCGAAAACCACGAGTTTTTGGTCATAACTCACAAACATGTGTGGGGTCATATGGTCGTTCTAAATCTCCCTACAGCCCCAAAACTATGGGCAATAGCTCATTTAAACGGCCATAGAGCACGAAAACAACAAGTTTTTGGTCATAACTCTCAAACATGTATCAGGTCTTATGGTCGTTGCATATCGCCCGCGAATCCTATAACGGTGGGCAATATCTCATGAAAACGACTATACAGCCTGAAAACTACGAGTTTTTGGTCATATCTCTCAAACATGTAGTTGGTTTTACGGTCGTTATAAATCGCCCTGGAACCCCAAAACTATGGGCAATAGCTCGTGAAACCGGCCATAAATCCTAAAAACTACGAGTTTTATGTCAGACCTCTCAAACATGTAGATGATCATATGGTCGTTCTAAATCTCCCTATAGCCACAAAACTATGGGCAATAGCTCATGAAAACAGCCATAAAGGACGGAAACGCCGAGTTTTTGGTCTTAACTGTAAAACATGTATCGGGTCTTATGGTCGTCATAAATCGCCCTGTAACCCCAAAACTATGGGAAATAGCTCATGAAAACGGCCATAAAACGCGAAAACCACAAGTTTTTGGTCATAACTCACAAACATTTGTTGGGTTATATGGTCGTTCTAAATCTCCCTACAGCCCCAAAACTATGAACAATAGATCATGAATACGGCCATAAAGCGTGAAAACGGCGAGTTTTTGGTCCTAACTCTCAAACATGTATCGGGTCTTATGGTCGTTGTAAACGGCCCGCGAATCCTATAATAGTAGGCAATATCTCACGAAAAAGGCCATAAATCATGAAAACTACGAGTCTTTGGTCATATCTCCCAAACATGTAGTTGGTCTTACGGTCATTATAAATCGCCCTAGAACCACAAAATTATAGGCAATAGCTCATGAAAACGGCCATAAATCCTAAAAACTATGAGTTTTTGTTAGATCTCTCAAACATGTATATGATCTTATGGCGTTATTAATCGCCCTGGCACACCAAAACTATGGGAAATAGCTCATGAAAACGACCATAAAGCCTAAAAACTACGAGTTTTTGGTCATACATTTCAAACATGTATCTGGTCTTAAGGTCGTTATAAATCGCCCTGTAACCCCAAACTTGTGGGAATTAGCTCATGAAAACGGCCATAAAACGTGAAAACCACGAGCGTTTGGTCATAACTCAAAAACATTTGTCGGGTCATATGGTCATTCTAAATCTCCCTGCATCCCCAAAACTATGGGCAAATAGCTCATGAAAACAGCCATAAAGCGCGAAAACGGCGAGTTTTTGGTCATAACTCTCAAACATATATCGGGTCTTATGGTCGTTATAAATCGCCCCACAACCCCAAAACTATGGGAAATAGCTCATGAATACGGCCATAAAACGCGAAAACGGCGATTTTTTGGTCATAACTCTCAAACATATATCAGGTTCTTATGGTCGTTATAAATCGCCCTGCAACCCCAAAACTATGGGAAATAGCTCATGAAAACGGCCATAAAACGCGAAAACCACGAGTTTTTGGTCATAACTCACAAACATGTGTCGGGTCATATGGTCGTTCTAAATCGCCCTACAGCCCCAAAACTATGGACAATAGCTCATGAGAACGGCCATTAAGAGCGAAAACAGCGAGTTTTTGTTCATAACTATCAAACATGTATCGAGTGTTACGGTCATTATAAATCGCCCTGCAACCCCCAAAACTATGGGAAATATCTCATGATAACGGCCATAAAACACGAAAACGACGAGTTTTTGGTTATAACTCCCAACATGTGTCGGGTCATATGGTCATTATAAATCTCCCTACAACACCAAAACTATGGGCAATAGCTCATGAAAACGGCCGTAAAGCACGAAAACAGTGAGTTTTTCTACATAACTCTCAAACATGTATCGTGTCTTATGGTCGTTGTAAATCGTCCGTGGATCCTATAATAATGGGCAATATCTCATGAAAACGGCTATAAATCCTGAAAACTATGAGTTTTTAGTCATATCTCTGAAACATGTAGCTATTCATACGGTCATTATAAATCGCCCTAGAACCACAAAATTATGGGCAATAGCTCATGAAAATGGCCATAAATCCTAAAAACTATGAGTTTTTTGTCAGATCTCTCAAACATGTGTATGATCTTATGGTCGTTATAAGTCGCCCTAGAACCCCTGAACTATGGGCAATAGCTCATGAAAACGTCCATAAAGCCTAAAAACTACGAATTTTTGGTCATATCTCTCACACATGTATCGGGTCTTATGGTCGTTATAAATCGCCCTACAACCCCAAAACTGTGGGAAATAGCTCATGAAAACGGCCATAAAACACGAAACGACGGGTTTTTGGTCAAAACTCACAAACATGTATCGGGTCATATGGTCGTTCTAAATCTCCCTACAGCCCCAAAACTATGGGCAATAGCTCATTTAAACGGCCATAAAGCGCGAAATCAACGAATTTTTTGTCATAACCCTAAAACATGTATCGGGTCTTATGGTCGTTGTATATCGCCCGTGAATCCTATAACAGTCGGCAATATCTCATGAAAACGACCATGAAGCCTGAAAACAACGAGTTTTTGGTCATATCTCTCAAACATGTAGTTGGTTTTACGGTCGTTATAAATCACCCTGGAACCCCAAAACTATGGGCAATAGCTCATGAAAGCGGCCATAAATCCTAAAAACTATGAGTTTATGTCAGACCTCTCAAACATGTATATGATCATATGGTCGTTCTAAATCTCCCTATAGCCCCAAAACTATGGGCAATAGCTCATGAAAACAGCCATAAAGCGCGAAAACGCCGAGTTTTTGGTCTTAACTGTAAACATGTATCGGGTCTTATGGTCGTTATAAATCTCCCTGTAACCCCAAAACTGTGGTTAATAGATCATGAAAACGGCCGTAAAACGCGAAAACCGCAAGTTTTTGGTCATAACTCACAAACATTTGTTGGGTCATATGGTCGTTCTAAATCTCCCAACAGCCCCAAAACTGTGAACAATAGCTCATGAATACGGCCATAAAGCGCGAAAACGGCGAGTTTTTGGTCATAACTCTCAAACATGTATCGGGTCTTATGGTCGTAGTAAATCCCCCGTGAATCCTATAACAGTGGGTAATATCTCATGGAAACGACCCTAACGCCTGAAAACTATGAGTTTTTGGTCATATCTCTCAAACATGTAGCTGGTCTTACGGTCATTATAAATCTCCCTAGAACCCCAAAACTATGGGCAATATCTCATGAAAATGGCCATAAATCCTAAAAACTATGAGTTTTTTGTCATATTTCACAAACATGTATATGATCTGATGCTCGAAATAAATCGCCCTAGAACCCCGAAACTATGGGCAATAGCTCATGAAAACGGCCATAAAGGCTAAAAACTAAGAGTTTTTGGTCATATCTCTCAAACATGTATCTGGTCTTATGGTCGTTATAAATCACCCTGTTACCCCCCAAACTGTGGGAAATAACTCATGAAAACGGCCATAAAACGCGAAAACCACAAGTTTTTGGCCATAACTCACAAACATGTGATGAGTCATATGCTCGTTCTAAATCTCCCTGGAGCCCCAAAACTATGGGCAATAACTCATGAAAATGACCATAAAGCGCGAAAACGGCGAGTTTTGGTCATAACTCTCAAACATGTATCGGGTCTTATAGTCATCGCCAACAAATCCTATAACAGTGGGCAATATCTCAAGAAAACGGCCATAAATCCTGAAAACTACGCGTTTTTGGTCATATCCCTCAAACATGTAGCTGGTTTTATGGTTATTATAAATCCCACTAGAACCACAAAATTATGGGAAATTTCTCATGAAAACGGCCATCAATCCTTAAAACTATGAGTTTTTCGTCACATCTCTCAAACATGTATATGATCTTATGGTCGTTATAAGTCACCCTGGAACCCCAAAACTGTGGGAAATAGATCATGAAAACGGCCATGGAGCGTCAAAACCACGAGTGTTTGGTCATATCTCTCAAACATGTATCTTGTCTTATGGTCGTTATAAATCGCCCTGTAACCCCAAAACTATGGGCAATATCTCATGGAAACGACCCTAAAGCCTGAAAACCACAAGTTTTTGGTCATAACTCACAAACATGTGTTGGGTCATATGGTCATTCTAAATCTCCCTACAACCCCAAAACTATGGGCAATAGCTCACGAAAACTGCCATAAAGCGCGAAAACGGCGAGTTTTTGGTCATAACTCTTAAACATGTATCAGGTCTTATGGTCATTATAAATCGCCTACAACCCTAAAACTGTGGGAAATAGCTTATGAAAATGGCCATTAAACGCGAAAACCACGAGTTTTGGTCATAACTCACAAACGTGTGTCGGGTCATATGGTCGTTCGAATTCTCCCTACAGCCCCAAAACTATGGGCAATAACTCATGAAAACGGCCATGAAGCGCGAAAATGGCGAGTTTTTGGTCATAACTGTCAAACATGTATCAGGTCTTATGGTCGTTATAAATCGCCCAGCCACCCCAAAACTGTGGGAAATTGCTCTTGAAAGCGACCATAAAAAGCGAAAATGACGAGTTTTTGGTCATAACTCACCAACATGTGTCGGGTCATATGCTCATTCTAAATCTCCCTACAACCCCAAAACTATGGGTAATAGCTCCCCGAAAAAGGCTATAAATCATGAAAACTACGAGTTTTTGGTCATATCTCCCAAACATGTAGTTGGTCTTACGATCATTATAAATCGCCCTAGAACCACAAAATTATAGGCAATAGCTCATGAAAACGACCATAAATCCTAAAAACTACGAGTTTTTGGTCATACATTTCAAACATGTATCTGGACTTAAGGTCATTATAAATCTCCCTGTAACCCCAAACCTATGGTAATTAGCTCATGAAAACGGCCATAAAACGCCAAAACCACGAGTGTTTGGTCATAACTAAAAAACATGTGTCGGGTCATATGGTCATTCTAAATCTCCCTACATCCCCAAAACTATGGGCAAATAGCTCATGAAAACGGCCATAAAGCGCGAAAACGGCGAGTTTTTGGTCATAACTCTCAAACATATATCGGGTCTTATGGTCGTTATAAATTACCCTGCAACCCCAAAACTATGGGAAATAGCTCATGAAAACGGCCATAAAACCCGAAAACGGCGATTCTTTGGTCATTACCCTCAAACATATATCGGGTTCTTGTGGTCGTTATAAATTGCCCTGCAACCCCAAAACTATGGAAATAGCTCATGAAAACGGCCATAAAACGCGAAAGCCACGAGTTTTTGGTCATAAATCACAAACATGTGTTGGGTCGTATGGTCGTTCTAAATCGCCCTACAGCCCCAAAACTATGGGCAATAGCTCATGAGAACAGCGATTAAGCGCGAAAACGGCGAGTTTTTGTTCATAACTATCAAACAGGTATCGGGTGTTATGGTCATTATAAATCGCCCTGCAACCCCAAAACTATGGGAAATAGCTCATGATAACGGCCATAAAACCCGAAAACGACGAGTTTTTGGTTATAACTCCCAAGATGTGTCGGGTCATAAGGTTATTCTAAATCTCCCTACAACCCCAAAAGTATGGGCAATAGCTCATGAAAACGGCCGTAAAGCACGAAAACAGTGAGTTTTTCTACATAACTCTCAAACATGTATCGGTTCTTATGGTCGTTGTAAATCGTCCGCGAATCCTATAATAATGGGCAATATCTCATGAAAACGGCTATAAATTTTGAAAACTATGAGTTTTTGGTCATATCTCTAAAACATGTAGATATTCATACGATCATTATAAATCGCACTGGAACCACAAAATTATGGGCAATAGCTCATGAAAATGGCCATAAATCCTAAAAACTATGAGTTTTTCGTCAGATCTCTCAAACATGTATATGATCTTATGGTTGTTATAAGTCGCCCTGGAACCCCTGAATTATGGGCAATAGCTCATGAAAACGACCATAAAGCCTAAGAACTACGAGTTTTTGGTCATATCTCTCAAACATATATAGCTCATGAAAACGGCCATAAAACACGAAAACCATGTGTTTTTAGTCATAACTCACAAACATGTATCAGGTCATATTGTCGTTCTAAATCTCCCTACAGCTCCAAAACTATGGGTAATAGCTCATGAAAACGGCGATAAAGCGCAAAATCGGCGAGTTTTTGGTCATAACCCTCAAACATGTGCCGGGTCTTATCGTCGTTCTAAATCGCCCACGAATCCTATAACAGCCCCAAAACTATGGGCAATAATTCATGAAAACGACCCTAAAGCCTGAAAACTACGAGTTTTTGGTCATATCTCTCAAACATATAGCTGGTCTTATGGTCGTTATAAATCGTCCTGCAACCCAAAACTGTGGGAAATAGCTCATGAAAATGGCCATAAAACGCGAAAACGACGAGTTTTTGGTCATAACTCACCAACATGTGTCGGGTCATATGGTCATTCTAAATCTCCCTACAACCCCAAAACTATGGGAAATAACACATGAAAATGGCAGTAAAGCGCGAAAACGGCGAGTTTTTTGTCATAACTCTCAAACATGTATCGGGTCTTATGGTCGTTGTAAATTGCCCGCGAATCCTATAATAGTGGGAAATATCTCATGAAAACGGCCATAAATCCTGAAAACTACGAGTTTTATGCCACATCTCTGAAACATGTATATGATCATATGGTCGTTCTAAATCTCCCTATAGCCCCAAAACTATGGGCTATAGCTCATGAAAACGGCCATAAAGCGCGAAAACAGCGAGTTTTTGGTCATAACTGTAAAACATGTATCGGGTCTTATGGTCGTTATAAATCGCCCTGTAACCCCAGAACTGTGGGAAATAGCTCATGAAAACGGCCATAAAACGCGAAAACCACAAGTTTTTGGTCATAACTCACAAACATGTATCGGGTCTTATGGTCGTTATAAATCGCCCTGGAACCCCAAAACTATGGGCAATAGCTCATGAAAACGGCCATAAAGCGTGAAAACAGCGAGTTTTTGGTCATAACTTTCAAACATGTATCGGGTCTTTTGGTCATTGTAAATCGCCCGTGATTCCTATAACAGTGGGCAATATCTCATGGAAACGACCCTAACGCCTGAAAACTAGGAGTTTTTGGTCATATCTCTCAAACATGTAGCTGGTCTTACGGTCATTATAAATCGCCCTGGAAGCCCAAAACTATGGGCAATATCTCATGAAAATGGCCATAAATCCTAAAAACTATGAGTTTTTCGTCAGATCTCTCAAACATGTATATGATCTTATGGTCGTTATAAGTCGCCCTGGAACCCCTGAACTATGGGCAATAGCTCATGAAAACGTCCATAAAGCCTAAAAACTACGAGTTTTTGGTCATATCTCTCAAACATGTATCGTGTCTTATGGTCGTTATAAATCGCCCTGCAACCCCAAAACTGTGGGAATTAGCTCATGAAAACGGCCATAAAACGCGAAACCCACAAGTTTTTGGTCATAACTCACAAACATGTGTTGGGTCATATGGTCGTTATAAATCGCCCTGGAACCCCGAAACTATGGGCAATATCTCATGAAAACAGCCATAAAGCGTGAAAACGGCGTGTTTTTGCTCATAACTGTCAAACATGTATCGGGTCTGATGGTCGCTATAAATCGTCCTGCAACCCAAAACTGTGGGAAATAGCTCATGAAAACGACCATAAAACGCGAAAACGACGAGTTTTTGGTCATAACTCACCAACATGTGTCGGGTCATATGGTCATTCTACATCTCCCTACAACCCCAAAACTATGGGTAATAGCTCAGGAAGATGTCCGTAAAGCGCGAAAATGGCGAGTTTTTGGTCATAACTCCCAAACATGTATCGGGTCTTATGGTCGTTGTAAATCGCCCGCGAATCCTATAATAGTGGGCAATATCACATGAAAACGGCCATAAATCCTGAAAACTACGAGTTTTTGGTCATATCTCCCAAACATGTAGTTGGTCTTACGGTCATTATAAATAGCCATAGAACCACAAAATGATGGGCAATAGCTCATGAAAACGACCATAAATCCTAAAAACTATGAGTTTTTGTTACATCTCTCAAACATGTATATGATCTTATGGCGTTATAAATCACCCTAGAACCCCAAAACTATGGGAAATCGCTCATGAAAACAGCCATAAAACCCGAAAACTACGAGGTTTTGGTCATATATCTCAAACATGTATCTGGTCTTAAGGTCGTTATAAATCGCCCTGTAATCCCAAACCTGTGGGAAATAGCTCATGAAAACGGCCATAAAACGCAAAAACCACGAGTTTTTGGTCATAACTCACAAACATGTGTCGGGTCCTATGGTGATTCTTAATCTCCCTACATCCCCAAAACTATGGGCAAATAGCTCATGAAAACGGCCATAAAGCGCGAAAACGGCGAGTTTTTGGTCATAAATCTGAAACATATATCGGGTCTTATGGTCGTTATAAATCGCCGTGCAACCCCAAAACTATGGTAATAGCTAATGAAAACTGCCATAAAACGCGAAAATAGCGAGTTTTTGGTCATAACTCTCAAACATATATTGGGTCTTATGGTCGTTATAAATCGCCCTATAACCCTAAAACTATGGGAAATAGCTCATGAAAACACCCATAAAACGAACCACGAGTTTTTGGTCATAAGTCACAAACATGTGTCGGGTCATATGGTCGTTCTAAATCGCCCTACTGCCCCAAAACTATGGGAAATAGCTCATGAGAACAGCCATTAAGCGCGAAAACGGCAAGTTTTTGTTCATAACTATCTGACATGGGTATATCCTACAGGTACTTGAGCTTGGTATATACGGTCTAAATACGTACAGGCCCACGGTGTCGCCAAGGCCCAGATGAAAAGACTCGAGTAACCTGGGGACTCTCGATTGCTTGAAGGGCAAGACGAAGCTAAAGATAGAAAGTTTGAAGGGGAAAACCCTAACTTGTAACCGACTCGACCTGCTACCCGAGACCCAGCCTATCTATATAAAGGCTAGGAGGGGGCGGCGAGGAGCAGACACGCAAGCCTAGTTTCCATGACTCTCGCTAGATTGCATCTGCGCACAATTCTAACTTTCGACTCCTTCGATAATTCCACGAGCAGACAAGCAGGAGTAGGGACCTCTATGAGGCCTGAACCTGGGTAATCCTTTGTCCCCTGTGTGCTTGTTTGCTAGCCGATAGATGTCTCCAGCACTTCCTCCTTCTCCAAAACCCAAGTCCATAACAATGGGCATTGATGAGTTAAACCCTCGTTAATTGGCGCCGTCTGTGGGAACTGGGAGTGCTGATGTTGCGCCTTCTTCGGCCCCATCAACTGCGATCTACAACTCCGCAACAGTGGAGATTCACCAGCTCTTCGGCGCCTTCGACTTCACCGTCCACATGCCGGCCACCCGCCCGGCCTTCGAATCCGTGGGCGACGGAATTAGCCTGGTGATTGGGAGCTTTCGCGTCCAAGTTGGTCAGATGGGCACGCTTCGCATGCTTGATCACCCGACAGCACCAGCGATTGCCCTGGCATCATGGTTCCCTCCATCGATTGGCACCCTCACCGAGCTCAATACTCCGGTGGCATTCGGGAACACGGTCAGCGACAGCAGTCGCGACTCCGATCTGAGCGATCTCGCCACAGAAGATGGAACCTACGGTTCCAAATCTGAAAGTTGTGGAAGTAGCAGCTTCCTAATCACTTCATGTGCGCTGTCATTAACGCAGGCGACACCTCCGCCAATCGCGGCAATGGCGATAACACTGGCAATGGTGGCAATGGCGGTAACGGCAGTAACGGGGGAGCAGTCGAACCTCCCAGCATAATCAATGAACAAACCGGCAAACGCATCGTAATCAGGCTCAACGAGCAAGAGTGGGAGCGTTGCCGCGAAGCCCTACGAGGTGCACCTCTACCCCTTGGGTCCCTGCAGGAACTACTGATGGGCTACCACTGGCTCCTAAAAGAAGAGTTCACGCGCCAAAAACAAGCAATCGCACAACTTGAGGCGCGTAAAAAGGCGGCGGACGAGTCGAGCCTTCGTCGCGCTGGGCTCTCCTCTTACGGAGGATCCTCCTCACGAGGCAACGAGTACATTGCCAAGAAGAGGCAGTCGCGAATGGCTCACCTCACCGAACAAGAGCGCATAGACGTCGCGAAAGTCCTCGACTTCGGCTCTATGACAGTCAACACGAGAGGCAACATGGTCCCCAGGACGCCGCAGGACGCAGTGACAGCAGCGACCATGTACCTCCTCAACAACCTGCCACCGGCTAGAGATCCTCGAACCGCCATGCACCGATCTATGATCGCGGGTTTGGGGCTAATCGAGGCCGCCGTCGACAAGGAGCCGGTACCAAACCCAGAAAAGGGCAAAGCGCTGGCAAAACGCTACTCCTCGCCCTCATCCAGCGATGACAGTTACGACCTGTTTCGACGCCGTCGCTCACGGTGACACGATCGTGACTACGATGCGCGCAACGACCTCACGCAACGCAATATCGACAAGTCAAGGGCACGACGTGCTCGGTCGACTGACTCGGAAGAGGAAGATGGGGAGCTCTGCGGCGCCAGATTCTTCAGCAGATCCATTAGGCAGAAGCGAATGACTAAGGGGTTTAAACTTCCGTCGGAAAATCCGAAGTTCGATGGTCTACAAGACCCTAAAATCTAGCTAGAGGATCACATCTCCTCCGTCAGGCTCCACGGAGGCAGTCGAAGTACTACCATGCAATGTTTGCAGCTACAGCTGCAGGGCGCCGCCCGAGCATGGCTCAATAACCTACCACGCGGATCCATTCGCAGTTGGGATGAGCTGGTTTACAGCTTCGTGCGCAACTTTAAGGGCACGTACAAACGGCCCGCATCAATCGAAGAACTTAGATGCTGCCAGTAAAGATCTGGCGAATCGCTGCGCTCATACATCCAAAGGTGGTCCATCATCAAGAACTCCGCGGAAAACATCTCGGAGGACCGCGCGATTGATGCATTCAACGGTGGCGTCTGCCATCTAGAGCACAGGGAGGAGCTGGGCCGCTCGAAGCCCCAGACCATCGACCCCCTGATGGAGATCGCGAATCGGTGGGCTGATGGAGAAGATTCGGTGAGGAACCGCACCCACTCCGACGAGGAGGCAGAACTCGAACGCAGACGCGACCGCCGAGGCAAACGTCGCATGCGCATCTACGACGACCGTGACGATGTCAACATGGTCGCAGCCGGCTACGCCCATAGACGCGACGACAACCGCAACAGCGGATACCGCAGCGGCGGATACCGCGACTCTAGGAAAACCATTCAAGTGTGGCAACGTCGAACTCGCGACGAGGCACCCGCGACCTTCATCGAGGAAAAACTGTCTGGGCCATGCACAGTACACTTCTACATCGAAAAGCATGACGGCAAAAGAAAGTCCAGCCACCTCCTCAAGGACTGCCGCGAGTTCCTCAAGCTACACGAGGGATTGGTTCGGATGAACCGCAACGCAGTTGAAAGAGGCTACGGAGCCGCTCCAAGCGCCGTGGCACATGGCGCGCCGCCACCACCACCGAGGCCACCCCCAAATGGAGCTGCACCGGACCAGCACCACGGAGGAGAACCATACCCACGGGCCATGGGTACCATGATGATCCAAAAGGGGCGCCCCTCCAACAGGGTGCAGAAAGCCATCACTCGCCAAGTCAACTTGGCCACGCACTCACCACCATCCACCACTAAGTACCTCAGTGGCAGTGAGTCGTGCATTACCTTCGATAAACGCGACCACCCGCCTCAAGTACCTCGCCCAGGTCATTGCCCCCTCGTACTCGAGGCGCAAATTGGAGGCTTCGATATCAGTCGCGTCTTCATGGATGGCGGAAGCGGCATCAACCTCGTATTCGCGAGTACCTGGCTAGCAATGAGGATCCCTCTAACCTGCTTGGAGGCATCGGACACAATGTTCCACGGCATCATCCCAGGGAAAGGCGTATACTCGACGTCATATTCGGCATGCCAAAGAACTTCCGGCGCGAGCGCATCGACTTTGAGGTCGTCGACTGGCCCTCACAATACCACTGCATCCTCGGACGCGTCGCGTTCGCTAGGTTCATGGCGGTACCCCACTACGCCTACTTGCAGATGAAAATGCTAGGTCCCAATGGCGTCATCACGATTAACGGGAGCTTTGAGCGATCTGACAGTTGCGACAGGGAATTCACCAGAATCTCCTAGTCCTTCGGCATGCAGGACGAGCTCGCGCGATTGAAGGAAACGACAGACAACAGTCTGCCTCCCCTGAGTAGGCCAAGCTCACCTGATCTCTCCTTCGAGTCACCTGAGTAGGCCCTCAGTCGATTTATCAGTCGAATGGGAGAAAAGGCACTGCCCTTCTATCAGATCCTCCGCAAAGCTGACAAATTCGAGTGGACCAAGGAAGCGCAAGAAGCATTCGGAGATCTCAAGCGCCTATTATCCACCTCGCCAGTACTGGTGACTCCACGAGAAAGGGAGCCACTACTGCTGTACATCTCCGCTACCAACCAAGTGGTCAGCACAGTGCTCGTCGTCGAGCGGGCCAAGGAAAACAAGGTCCATGGCGTACAACGCCCGGTATACTACCTCAGCGAGGTCCTCACGCCAACAGAACAGCGGTACCCACACTACCAGAAGCTGGCGTACGGCGTCTTCATGACCGCCCGGCGACTGCGCCATTACTTCCAGGAACACCCAATCGTGGTAGTCAGCGACGCCCCATTGGGACATATCCTCAATAACCCCGACGCCACGGGACGAGTCGCGCTTTGGGGAATAGAACTGTCTCCACGAGACATCACATACGAAAAGCGCGACGCAATCAAGTCGCAAGTTCTCCCTGACTTCCTCGTGCATTGGATGGAAAACCAACTCCCGGACAAGCCAGATATGTCCTACCTCTAGACAATGCACTTCGATGGATCCAAGCGGAAAGACGGAGCAGGAGCAGGTGTCATACTGACATCACCTCAAGGGGACAAGCTGAAATACATCCTATGAATGCAGTTCACAGGCTCAAACAACGAGGCTGAATACGAGGCCCTGTTGCACGGGATGAGGATGGCAAAAGCCTGGGGCGCAAAGAGGCTCATCATATATGGCGACTCCAAGCTGGTCGTCAACCAAACAATGCACGAGTGCGACGGTCTCATTGACAACATGATCGCATACCGTGACCTCTACGATACACTCGAGGGAGACTTCGATGGTTGCGAGTTGCGACATGTAGGTCGCGAAAGCAACGAGGAGGCGGACGCACTCTCCAACATAGGCTCTACCTGTGCCCCTATACCACCTAGGGTATTTCTCGAGCGCATCTGTGAATGCTCCATCAAGCCAAAGGCCGCAGAGAAGAAAACAAGCGCAGCAACAGACTCGGGGGCTACGCCATCCAATGAGCCAATGGCACTCGATAACTTGGAGGAAGATACAGGACTCGAAGGGCCAATGAGCGTCATGATGATCGAATAATCCTGGACGCAGCCGTACATTACATATGTTCTCAGCAAACGCCTACCGGACGACCCGACAGACGCACGGCACATCGCGTGATGCTCCAAGGCAGTCGCTGTTATCAACCGCAAACTGTATAAACGCATCATCACAGGCGTGTTACAACGATGCGTCTCCCTGGCCGATGGAAGAGCAGTCCTCCTCGACATACAGGAGGGGACTTGCGAACACCATGCCGGTAGTCGCGCCCTCGTTGCCAAAGCTCTACGAGCTGGATTTTACTGGCCCACAGCCATGCGCGACGCCAAGGACATAGTACAAAAGTGCAACGCTTGTCAGCGATTCGCGAACAAACCACACGCACCAGGCGCAGAACTATGGCCTATTCCATTGGCCTGGCCCTTAGCACAATGGGGGCTCGACATAGTAGGCAAGCTCCCAAGGTCTTCGCAAGGAGGCTACGTCTACCTTTTGGTTGCAGTTGACAAATTCACCAAGTGGATTGAAGCCATGCCAGTGACCAAGCAATCAGGTCACAGCGCGGTCAAGTTCTTCGAGTCCATCGTCTACCGCTTCGGCGTACCGCACAGCATCATCATTGACAACGGGACGAACTTCACATCCAAACAGTTCCAAGAATTCTGCGGAAACCTGGGGACCAACATCAGTTATGCCTCAGTCGTGCATCCACGGACCAACGGTCAGGTGGAAAAAGCAAACGGGCTCGTCTACAGTGGCATCAAGAAGCGACTCCTTCGACACTTCGAACAAGCCACGGGTTGCTGGCCAGATGAGCTCCAATCCGTACTATGGAGCCTACGTACAACTCCAAACAGCGCCACAGGCTACACGCCATTCTTTATGGTGCGCGAAGCAGAAGCGGTACTACCCGCCGAAGTAAGGTACAAGGCGCCGCGCATAGTCGCTTACAGCGAACAAGAGTCATCTCTTGTACTCGAAGACTCCGTAGACCTCCTCGACAAGGCAAGAGAAATCGCCGCAGAAAGATCCACGATCTACCAGCAGAACCTACGTAACTACCACAATAGAAGGCTTCGCCCCAGATCCTTCGTTGAAGGTGACCTGGTCCTGCGCTTGAAGCAGCAGGGGCATCTCAAGCTCGAGTCCCCCTGGGAAGGACCATACTTGATTACAGAAGTATTCCCAGGTGGCGCTATCGCCTTCAAGACTTAGAGACAGGAGTAGCATACTCCAACCCTTGGAACGTCGGACAACTGCGACGCTTCTACCCCTAGCTGTTTTTACTTTTACATCGGAAATAAGGCTACCCAGCCAAGGCTACTTACCACACATTGTACCTCGTACTGTTCTCCAAATAAATAAAAGCTAAGTGCCCCAAAACTCTGTGTTTTCTTTTCACTTCTGTCTATTTTATACTCGGGGGCTGCGCCACCCTACATACATCTGTTCTTCGAACCAATAAATGCGATATCCTGAGTAGCTGGCACATCAATCAAACCCCTTAATGAAAACCCAACCCAGCTGCAACGCACCTGGCAGGTTGACAAAGGGATGGCCAGGCTAATGAAATGGACTCTCACAGTGCAACGCACCTCACGCTAACAAAGCTGTTTATACACATTTGACAATAAATTATCTATAACATATATATGAACCTTACAACACAGATACACTTATATGCAGGACACAAATCTGGTTACTGCAGCAACAGAATAACATTGGTTTGTTCCTCGAAGAAGTCGACAATCTCCTCCGCTGGGCGGTCCACCGCCTGATAGTGCGGCACCATATTCCAAGACCGGAAGCTACGGCGGCGACATCCACGTCAGGCCTATGCAATCGCACCATCGAGAGGGCAGCCTTGGCACCAGCCACCAACTGCTTCCTCACGCACTCGCGTACCGCGGACATATCTTGAAATTTGGCCAGGAGAGCCAACAAGCTTGATGGAGTGTCATCCAACGGGAACATCGCCCGATAGATATTCTTCAAACATGACTGCGATTTCTTCAGGAAGAGCAGCTCTCGCGAAGCACGATCCTGCAGGGTCACCAATGCAGTCGCACGATCATGATCCACCCAGAAGTATCCACTCACTTGAAGTTGCTCCTGGGTGAGACCATGAAGGCGGATGGCAATCCTATCCCTCTCCTCCTGCAGATGGCGTGCGCTAACACCTACACGAAGCAGCACCAACAGCATGAGTACAACGTACCACTGCGACCAACTGCAAAGGAAAAGATGAGGATGAGCAAACTAACACTTAAACTGGTCGCCCAGCTGCGTCACCTCGCCAAGCAGATATTGCTCGTGGGGGGCAGATTTTTTCGCCTTTGACTTCCACACATCTGCGTTATCGCGGATCAGGGGCAACTCACGCTCCAGCTGCTTCACGCGGTCACGAAGTCGCGACAGCAAGGACAACTCCTCTACCCTGGAGCGCGGCGGTGCCACTGTCTCATCAAGAGATGGTGAGTCCTGAGGTCCCCCTACGGGACCACTCGATGTGCCCTACCACAAGTCAAGACAGAAGCAAATAAGGCGACCAAATTAACACAAAGGCAAGGGGAACAGGTGCATTCAGGATAAGCCTAAATATTCACAAGCACACTCGCCAGCAGGCATGTTCTTAGACCAAAAGGACAATTCATCATCTATTACAAAAGCTAACTACAGAGCAGCTGGCTTCTTCGACTTCGATGCCTTTGGGGGCTTCATCAAGTCCGTGGCAGTATCAGATGCCACTGACTTTCCGCCTGCCCCTGAGGCCGAAGCTTTCGCCGCCTTCTTAGCACGTTGGAGCTCCTCCGAATACTTGGCAACAGTATTAATCAAAGAATGGCCATATTTGGCATAGGCAGTCGCGAAGGGAGCAAAGACTACCTGCTGACCATCCGCGCCAACAGGCATCGTCTTCGACACTGCAGAGGGATCTATCTCGACTCTGTGGGCTTGCACCATGGCGAGTGACATCGTCGCACCAGCCGCCCGGAGGGAGTTCTTGTAAGTAGCAGGCACGCCCCTCGCGAGTGACTCCACCAGCTCGTCCATATTATCGACCTGCCCTGCCTTTGGCATCAACTCCTCCTGGAGGCGACTAAGGGAGATCTTGGCCTTGGACAATGTATCCTGGACGGCGGCGCTTCGGTCCTCGAACGCGGATACCGCGTCGACCAGAGCGTCAGCACGATGAAGGCCCTGCGGCTCAAAACTCAAGTCGCCAGCATCTACACCAAAATACATGGATCAAATTTCTAGTGCCACCGGCAAAACTCTAGAAGCATAGAGGAGCATCAATAAAATATCCACCAGTAAAGGTATCTGAGAGGGTCTTGGCGGCTGAGAACAGTTGCTCCTCGAACAACTTTTCCCTGGCCGCAAAGGAGGGGCGCAGATCCTCTTCGCGCTTCTGGGCATCATCACGAGCCGCGATTGCCTCATCGCGTCCCTTCACAGCTGCGGCCAATGTCTTCTCCAATGTTGCGACATTATGCAGTAAAGCGTTATGCTCGGCTACATGGCAGTCAATAATTGGCTATCAGTCGAATATACCAAAACAGAGAGAAGATGAAAAGAATAAGCGTGGAAGCACTCACTTTGGACCACGCGGTGACGTGTCTCCAGCATCGCATGCTGGCGACCCATCGCCATAACCTGATCCGCCACTTGCGTGGCTTCCTTTACAAGGGGCTGTTGCACAAAACAAGGAATCAGAGAAGGCAGCAGAAGGCGTTGACTGTTACACTAAAAAAAGAAAGATGTACTTACATGGTCCTCTAGTGACTCCGACTAAGTTTTCTGAACCATCATCCGAGCAACTATTCGATGCTCCCCTACGTGAGGAGAGCTCGAAGAATTGTTCTCGGAGTGGGCCGCCGCCGGAGGAGAAGGAGCGCGCTCGACCTCTACCTTGGCCCTTGAGGTCGCGACTCCCGATTCCTTCAAAAACTCGACATCACCAGAAGATGAAGACGCCTCTTGACTGCAAGACCAAATCCGCATTGAGAAAAGGGCAAAGTCCAAGGCAAAGCCAAAAATAAGAAAACAGAAAAGAATGAATAAACTCGCAAACTTACTAGTCAAACTTGTCAAGATCAAACGTGGCCTCCGCCGACTCCGACGAAGACTCCTTGGGTAATCGCATCTTCTTGCGGGAAGATGGTGCCACAGCCCTCACAGGAACAGCTGGAATTGGCGACTCCACGCCAACAACCGTGCCTTCTGGAGTCAGAGGAGTCGACGCGTCGGAATCCTCGTTGCGCGAACGCTTGCGAGTATCTGGGCTCTCGGACTCGGGGGCTTCCTCTTCCACATCAGAAGGGACAGTCGACTCAGACTCGTCCTCTTCCAAAGCTTCACGAGGAATAATACACTCAGGGAGAGGAGGCATACAAGGCGACACCGCCCAATCCTGCATACAAACAGCAAAGATGAGCAAAAAGAGCAAGTAAGCAACAACAAAGCAATCGCAAAAATAAGCTACTGCGTAGCACAGCTATACCTCAGGAGGAGGATTCGAAGCATCGAAAGGAGGAACGACTGGCTCGTTCGGAAGCACATCCTTGAATGTGTACTTTGTGACCAGTCGCACGCTCTTATGTACCTCACTCGCGGACATGCCATCGACAGACACGCGAGTGGCATCATCAGCACCACCCCACTAAAACATGGGATGGACTCTAGCCTGGAGAGCCTGGACGCGACGACGCAGCCAAGTCCTGACAAGGGCGCAGCCTCCCTCTTTTGCGCCTATGCGACTCTCGAGGTCGCAGACGCGTTGATATAACACGTCTGTCTGCGCGAGTTCAGAAGGCATGATCACGTTATTCCAAGAACGCATCTTCTTGTAGGGAGTAGCGGGATCGAAAGGCGCGAGTCCAAAGTGCTCGTCCTTGGCCTTCTGGTCGCGAACATAAAACCATTTGTCCCTCCATCCCTGGACGGACTTGGCGAGCTTGATGTCGAAGTAGGTGGCGGACGGGTCGACATGGATTCCATAACCACCTACGTCGTAAACTAGGGAGCCAGTTACAGACTGACGCTTCAGTTTAAATAAGCGCTTGAAAAGGCCAAAGTGCGGCTCGATTCCGAGTCAGCACTCGCAAAGAGTGATGAAGTAGGTGATGTGGAGAATTGAATTTTGGGACAGCTGATGGAGCTGGAGCCCGTAGAAACAAAGGAGACCCCTAAGAAAGGGGTGGAGAGGCAAAGAAAAACCGCGAATGACGAATGCAAGAAACATCACTCGAAAACCAGCGGGAGGCGCAGGAATGGTCTCACCGCTGGGGACGCGCGCATCGGCGACTGCTGCAGAAATAACTCCGTCTCGGTGAAGAAGACGGAGATCCGAAGCCTTGATGATAGACGGACGCCATGCGCCATTGGTCAGGCGGGTGCCCGCGTGTAACACCCTCATATCGGCCCTATGCAAGTTTTAGCCCTTTCTGCCAAACCTGCATAGAAACGAATCAAGGACGCCCACCAAGCACTTTCGTGCGGGTGGAAAAACGAAGTAATACCATTACACAACAGTCCTCGATGTGACCCACAGAACAGATATATATACAACAGCGACTCAACGACTCAAGAATACTGATATACAGTACAAAGATCCAAATCACCTTGAAACGATAGAGCGTCCGACTACGAACAAGATGCAAATGGGGCTAAGAGCCCTGAAGAATAACCAATGGCGTCCATAACCCTGCCCAAGCCAAGCCGAAAGGGTAACCCTGCTAACGACGTCGATCGCAAACCTCCTAAAACAAAAGGGGGTGCCGACAAAGGGCAGAAGAAAAGAGGAGCGTCAGTACTGAGGCCAGTACACGGCGAGGCTACAATTCGGCGACTCTCGCCTACATAGGTATGGTGGACTGAAGCGGCAGCGCAGCAGCACTAAACAACCTATAGAGACTCGGTATCACTAGCGGCTATTAGAGAGGGGTAAGAAAGACCTATTCGGATCCAACCAGAGACTACACCAAACATACCCATCCTGGTATTTCCCCCTCGAGACCAAACGAGGAAGTCAGACCGAGGAACTCACACGGTTAGCAATTTTACTCATTTCGTTATAGCTGCAGCAATTACTAATCAGATATAGATATTAGGAGTCATCCTGATAGCATAAGTAGTGGGAAGTTTTAATCACCATTCTGTGGTGGTTGGAACATTTACTAGTCAGATATAATTGTCCTGAGGAATCCCAAAACCCTGCAGTTTTTGGCATTTTAATCACATTCCATTGGAGTTGTAATACTTACTAGGCAGGTATAGTATGACACAGAGCACCACGGATCCACCAGTTGTAGGCATTCTTAATATTCATTCCGTTATACTTGAGCTGATTACTAGTCACATATTAAGTCAAATTTATAGCACTACTTTAGTTATGCTTGTCTATGATCGAGATACTATGCTCCAAGTCGTCCATAACCGCGGACACGGCTTTCAGAAAGTTTTACCCTGCAGGGGTGCACAAATAGCAACACACACTCGATCAACCTCGGAAAAACCAACTCAAAACCCAACGAGGCATTCACGACAAAGCGATCACAGGATTCATAAAATCTTTCAGGGGGGCACCCCACTAATCTACCCACAACGAAGTTGGCCGGCTCAGGAACGGACCCAGGGTTTGTGTCAATGGCTGTAAACGACTGGGAACCCGAAAGTGTGACACAGCTTGTCGATACCGCGAAAACATTCCACGTTCCAAAATAGTATAGGTGCTCCACGCACAATCTTAAATAAAGCAGTAAAGCATGGCATAGGTAAGAATAGTAATAAAGCCCCAAACTACTTTGTGGCCCCAAGAAATAGAAATGAATCAAACTCTGGCTCAGGGGGGTCCATAAGGCCTCCCGGATGTGGATAGTGCGAATAGTCAAGGAACAGGTATCAAGCACTCGGGCTCCTACGGGACACAAGTGAGCGTGGAAGAACCAAATAACATCTATTGCCCACCGATGCCTCTACATTAGTTATATCTAGCATTTTAATAGTTGTATTTAAAGTCATGATCATCTCCACCATACACATCTCCACCATAAACATCTGTCAACATTCCAACAACTGTGGTATTCGACAACACAAGATCACACCTGAGCAAGCGACTACGACTCGCAAGGCCGGCTATCTACCAAACACAGGTAATAGGAGGTGTCCAAGGCAATATAGAGGCTGCACGGGGAATAACTAGTGTACGGAAACTAAAGCATCACGACACGGATAACAATAGATCAATAGGAGGAAATAAAGACTGTAAATGCAAAATAGGTAGAAGGGGGAGAGATGCTCGCCTGAGAAACACTGCCGACGGATCATATCAGGAGAACTTGTTGATACTCGCATCAACTCATCGGCCTAGTCCGCAAAGAAGCAAACACTAGAAGAAACACCGGATGCAATATTTAATACTATGGCAGAAGAATCGGCATGTTTATGATATGATGCATGGCATGGCACAGATGCGGTGCAATAAGGCAGTATTAAGCAGAACCGGGGTCTCGACAATTAATTAATAGGTTCGAGTTATTTAGAACCCCCGCAATTTAAATGTTGTATTAACAGGGTGAAACATGGCATCGGTTAGCTACACCAATTTAAGTGGAGTCCGGAAGAAGACAAAGATATCCCGCATAAACACTCCATATTTAATTAGGAGGTGAATCGACTATACCACCCGGACCCACAAAATATGTATGCAGGCATGTACAATTGATATGCAACAATTCATATAGATGGCATTTCTAAAATAGAGGTCTTGGTTAGGGGATCACACTACGGTTCGGTGAACATGGGGTTCATCAGGGTCGGGGTTCGACAGGGTTCGACGGGGATCGGGGTCTTCGGGTTCCGAAAGGAGAACATGGCGGTCTCGGCGTCCTCAGGTCCGAGAAGATCTTGTCGAAAAGATCCAGTCCATCGAGGGGGTCTCAAACAACGGAGTCAACATCCCCACACCTTCTCGCGACAACAGCATCACCGCACCTGAACACCAGTTCCACATCACACATACAACACCATCACCACTTCTTACTGACAGAACAGAGACGGACGAGATGAGGCCACAGGAATGGGCAACGACGACAGAGGACGGCCAAGACCACGAGCGGTGTAGCACGGGGTCAGAGCGCGAGCACGCGAGGCGGCAACAACCTTGGACGCGGGGAAAGATACAGCGTGGGGTCCGGGAGGGGTTGGACCCCGACAGGGTCGCCGATGGGGCTTGACGCGGCGGTGGCGAGGTCCTAGCGGGGCACGGGGTGGTGCTCGAGACGGCAAGGTGATGGAGGAGCGGAGTGGCCGTGCTCGGAGCTTGCAGGGATGGCGAAGCTCGCTGGAGGCGACGCGGAGGCGCTCGGGGCCGCGGCTGCGGGGCGACCGACGGGCGACGCGGAGGGGTGCCGTCGGCTCGGGGCAGAACTTGGCGTCGCGGAGGGGTAGCCGGCGAGGAGCTCGAGGTGGGGCGGCGTGACGCGGTCGCTGGGGTCGGGGAAGGGCGGGGCCGGAGACAGGGGGAGGGGTTGGCGGAGGGAAGCGGAGGGGGACGCGGGGGCGGTGGCGGATCGAGCCAGGCGAGGGAGGTGAGAGGTGGAGGCTCGGCAGGTGGGGGAGATCGATGGGGGACACACGAGGTAGGGAACGGACAAGGGGAGCGGGATACGCGAGAGGAGGTGTGGGTGGGGCCAGCGAGCGCGAGGTGGAACTGCGCTGGTGTCTCGTGCGTGTCACGCTGCTGTCTCGCACGGTTGCGTACAGGTGGGGCTTTGCTGCAGTGCGAGCCACAGGCGCGCGCGGCTGGGGATAGGGAGCAGGTGGGGTGGACCGGCTCGTGCGGCAGGCGACGTGCATGTAGGTGAGTGGTGCGAGCAGGGCTGGGGATCGGGGCCAGGGTGGCTCGCGGCAGGGCGTGCAGCCCACAGGGGTGTGTGGGGTTAGGTGGTTAGGGTTTTGGGGAGATTAGGGTTTTATTTCTAGGGTTGTAGGCTGGTTGTTGGCTGGGCTTTTGGGCCTGGCCGGCGGCTGCCTCCCCCACTAAAACTTTTTATTTTATTTGTTTTATTTTTAGAGAGACTTTGGTATATAGGTTTTAGACAATAAAAGATTCGAAAAATACTAGGGTTTTAATTTAGATAAAGACGGGGAATATTTTAGAAAACAAAACTAGGCTTTTAGAAATAGTTTTTAGACAAACAAATGCACGATGACATGACGATGCTCAAATGCAAGGTGGCATGATGACATGAGCATGCGGTCATGATGATGCAATGCCCAAAAACACCGTGATTTTCTAGTAGTGGTTTTTGCGGGGCGCCACACCGCGACCTTCTTTTTCCCGCCAGCAGCGGCACTGGTGCCCGCAGCAGCGGGGCCACCCTTCTTCTTTGTCGCGGCAATGGTTGCCGCGGATTCAGCGGCAGCGCCTCCTTTCTTCTTTCCCATTGCGTGGCGGCGATGAGAGCGCAGGAAATAACTTGGAAACGAGCGCAGGTGGTCCAGAGCTGAGGAGGAGATGAGCGCAGGAAAAGCAGATGAGCAGCAGCAATGACGATGGCAGCGAGGAAGAAAAGGGCGCAGATGGAAAATTACCGCCGTAGCATCGCTACTTAACCCTTAGGATATGTAATCCAACGGCTCACAAAAACCCTACTGGACGTGTGGCACGCATCGCGCTCGACACGTGGAGAAGAGGAAGCGCGAACCGTCCCTCCACTGCTCCCATTACGCGTGGAAATCGAGGAGGCACTGTTAATAATAAGATTATGCACGCCCAGTCAAATCAAAGTCAGAAAGTGGGACCCACCGCTCGTCAAATCCCGTCAAAACCGCTCACGCGGGCAACTGAGGTCATGCAAGCGTCAGCACTGACGTCATCAACAGCCACGCAGCGGAAAACTTCGACTACTTTAGTCCTTGCTGGAGTCTTCGACTCCACCAAGCACTCGGGGGCTACTCCCATAGGGAACGCTGGTCGCGCACCCTATGATTTTCTTTTCTTATTGCAGGGATACAGGCAATCACAATCAAACCCAACCACTCGAAACACGATTCGACTATGGACGTGGGTTACTCCCATAGGGAGCGCCGCAATCAATTTCGACTGAAACAAGCAAGCAAAAGACGACAGCAGTCGCAACCCAAGTTTTCGACTGAAACAAACAAACAAACATGACAACAGTCGCAAAATTTCTTTACTCCCTTCCTGAGTCTTCGACTCAACCAGGCACTCGGGGGCTACTCCCATAGGGAGCGCTGGTCGCGCACCCTATGATTGTTTGCACGAAAGCTGTGCGTTGATTACATCCGCACTCGCAGATCATGGCGACACCGCCTCATAATTTTCCCTACAAAGAGACTACGTCTCCTGGGTCGCCCGAATCATCTCCGCGATGATAAAATTCGGATGTCGCGCTTACAGCGTGAAGGTAAGACCTGAATAAAGGACTGGCAACGCATTTAACTGCGTACTACCAGAAATATATCCGTGCCTGCAGGCACGATGAACATGCCTTGACTGACGCGTCAAGTGCTCACACCCATATAACTGGAATTCGACTCCTGTAAGACCTCCGCGGCCTGACTCAAATTACGCCAGCACTTTTCCGGATTCGAGTCCAGGGACTCGAGTTCGAGTAGATTGCGTTGTTTCACCCTAAGGTGGTTAATTGATACCGATACTTCGGCTATATCAGGCACGTATATCAACAATCCCTATGACATAAATGAAAGCAGTCGAAAATGTACTCACTCAAGCACTCGAAGACTTCAAAAAAAGTACCCAGTCGAATCTACGATTCCACTGGATACTCGGGGGCTACTGACATGGGTATACCCTACAGGTACTCGAGCTTGGTATATACGGTCTAAATACGTATAGGCCCATGGTGTCGCCAAGGCCCAGATGAAAGGACTCGAGTAACCTGCGGACTCTCGATTGCTTGAAGGGCAAGAAGAAGCTAAAGATAGAAAGTTTGAAGGGGAAAACCCTAACTTGTAACCGACTCGACCTGCTACCCGAGACCCAGCCTATCTATATAAAGGTTAGGAGGGGGCGGCGAGGAGCACACACGCAACCCCAGTTTCCACCACTCTCGCCAGATTGCATCTGCGCACCATTGTAACTTTCGACACCTTCGATAATTCCACGAGCAGACAAGCAGGAGTAGGGACCTCTACGAGGCCTGAACCTAGGTAAATCCTTTGTCCCCTATGTGCTTGTTTGCTATCCGATAGATGTCTCCAGCACTCCCTCCTTCTCCAAAACCGAAGTCCATAACAATGGGAATTGATGAGTTAAACCCTCGTCACTATCAAACATGAATCGGGTCTTATTGTCATTATAAATCGCCCTGCAACCCCAAAACTATGGGAAATAGCTCATGCAAACAGCCATAAAACATGAAAACGACGAGTTTTTGGTTATAACTCCCAACATGTGTCGGGTCATATGGTCATTCTAAATCTCCCTACAACCCCAAAACTATGGGCAATACCTCATGAAAACGACCGTAAAGCACGAAAACAGTGAGTTTTTGTACATAACTCTCAAACATGTATCGGGTCTTATGGTCATTTTAAATCGTCCGCGAATCCTATAATAGTGGGCAATATCTCATGAAAACGGCTATAAATCCTAAAAACTATGAGTTTTTGGATATATCTCTGAAACATGTAGCTATTCAGACGGTCATTATGAATTGCCATGGAACCACAAAATTATGGGCAATAGCTCATGAAAATGGCCATAAATCCTAAAAACTATGAGTTTTTCGTCAGATCTCTCAAACATGTATATGATCTTATGGTCATTATAAGTCGCCCTGGAACCCCAGAACTATACGCAATAGCTCATGAAAACGTCCATAAAGCCTAAAAGCTACTAGATTTTGGTCATAACTCTCAAACATATATCGGGTCTTATGGTCGTTATAAATCGCCCTGCAAACCCAAAACTATGGGAAATAGCTCATGAAAACGGCCATAAAACACGAAAATGGCGAGTTTCTGGTCATAACTCTCAAACATATATCGGGTCTGATGGTCGTTATAAATCTCCCTGCAACCCCAAAACTACGGGAAATAGCTCTTGAAAACGGCCATAAAACGTGAAAACCACGAGTTTTTGGTCATACCTCACAAACAGGTGTTGGGTCATATGGTCGTTCTAAATCGCCCTACAGCCCCCAAACTATGGGTAATAGCTCATAAGAACGGCCATTAAGCGCGAAAACGGCGAGTTTTTGTTCATAACTATCAAACATGTATCGGGTCTTATGGTCATTATAAATCGCCATGCAACCCCAAAACTTTGGGAAATAGCTCATGACAACGACCATAAAACGCGAAACGACGAGTTTTTGGTTATAACTCCCAAGATGTGTCGGGTCATATGGTCATTCTAAATCTCCCTACAACCCCATAACTATGGGCAATAGCTCACGAAAACTGCTGTAAAGCACGAAAATAGCGAGTTTTTGTACATAACTCTCAAACATGTACCGGGTCTTATGGTCGTTGTAAATCGTCCGCGAATCCTATAATAGTGGGCAATATCTCATGAAAACGGCTATAAATCCTGAAAACTACGAGTTTTTGGTCATATCTCTAAAACATGTAGCTATTCATACGGTCATTATAAATCGCCCTAGAACCACAAAATTATGGGCAATAGCTCATGAAAATGGCCAAAAATCCTAATAACTATGACTTTTTTGTCAGATCTCTAAAACATGTATATGATCTTATGGTCGTCATAAGTCGCCCTGGAACCCCGGAACTATGGGCAATAGCTCATGAAAACGTCCATAAAGCCTAAAAGCTACGAGTTTTTGGTCATATCTCTCAAACATGTATCGGGTCTTATGGTCGTTATAAATCGCCGGACAACCCCAAAACTATGGGAAATAGCTCATGAAAACGGCCATAAAACGCGAAAACGACGAGTTTTTGGTCATAACTCACAAACATGTATCGGGTCATATGATCGTTCTAAATCTCCCTATAGCCCCAAAACTATGGGCAATATCTCATGAAAACGGCCATAAAGCGCGAAAAGGTCGAGGTTTTGGTCATAACTCTCAAACATGTATCGGTTCTTATGGTCGTTCTCTATCGCCCGCGAATCCTATAACAGTGGGCAATATCTCATGAAAAAGACCATAAAGCCTGAAAACTACGAGTTTTTTGTCATATCTCTCAAACATGTAGTTGGTCTTATGGTCGTTATAAATCACCATAGAACCCCAAAACTATGGGCAAAAGCTCTTGATAGCGGCCATAAATCCTAAAAACTATGTGTTTTATGTCAGATCTCTCAAACATGTATATGATCATATGGTCGTTCTAAATCTCCCTATAGCGCCAAAACTATGGGCAATAGCTCATGAAAACGGTCATAAAGCGTGAAAACGACGTGTTTTTGGTCAGAACTGTAAAACATATATCGAGTTTTATGGTCGTTATAAATCGCCCTGTAACCCCAAAACTGTGGGAAATAGCTCATGAAAACGCCCATTAAACGCTAAAACCACAAGTTTTTGGTCACAACTCACAAACATGTGTTAGGTCGTATGGTCGTTCTAAATCTCCCTACAACCCTAAAACTAGGGGCAATAGCTCATGAAAACAGCCGTAAAGCGTGAAAATGGCGAGTTTTAGGTCATAACTCTCAATCATGTATCGGGTCTTATGACCGTTGTAAATCGCCCGTGAATCCTATAAAAGTGGGCAGTATCTCATGGAAATGACCCTAAAGCCCGAAAACTACGAGTTTTTGGTCATATCTCTCAAACATGTAGTTGGTCTTACGGTCATTATAAATCGCCCTGGAATCCCAAAACTATAGGCAATATCTCATCAAAATGGCCATAAATTCTAAAAACTATGAGTTTTTCGTCTTATTTCTCAATCATGTATATGATCTTATGGTCGATATAAATCACCCTGGAATCCCGAAACCATGGGCAATAGCTCATGAAAACGACCATAAAGCCTAAAAACTACAAGTTTTTGGTCATATCTCTCAAACATGTATCTGGTCTTATGGTTGTTATAAATCGCCCTGCAACCCCAAAACTTTGGGCAATAGCTCATGAAAACGGCCATAAAACGCGAAAACCATGAGTTTTTGGTCATAACTGACAAACATGTATCAGGTCATATTGTCGTTCTAAATCTCCCTACAGCTCCAAAACTATGGGAAATAGCCCATGAAAACGGCCATAAAGCGCAAAAACGATGAGTTTTTGGTGATAACTCTCAAACATGTACCGGGTCTTATGGTCGTTCTAAATCGCCCGCGAATCCTATAATAGTGGGCAATATCTCATGAAAACGACCCTAAAGCCTGAAAACTACAAGTTTTTGGTCATATCTCTCAAACATGTAGCTGGTCTTACGGTCATTATAAATCACCCAGGAACCCCAAAACTATGGGCAATATCTCATGAAAATGACCATAAAGCGCGAAAACGACGAGTTTTTGGTCATAACTGTCAAACATGTATCGGGTCTTATGGTCGTTATAAATCGTCCTGCAACCCAAAACTGTGGGAAATAGCCCATGAAAACGACCCTAAAGCCTGAAAACTACGAGTTTTTAGTCATATCTCTCAAACATGTAGCTGGTCTTACAGTCATTATAAATCGCCCTCGAACCCCAAAACTATGGGCAATATCTCATGAAACGACCATCAAGCGTGAAAACAGCGTGTTTTTGGTCATAACTGTCAAACATGTATCAGGTCTTATGGTCGTTATAAATCGTCTTGCAACCCAAAACTATGGGAAATAGCTCATGAAAATGGCCATAAAACGCGAAAACGACGAGTTTTTGGTCATAACTCACCAACATGTGTCGGGTCATATGGTCATTCTAAATCTCCCTACAACCCCAAAACTATGGGCAATAGCTCATGAAAATGGCCGTAAAGCGCGAAAACGGCGCGTTTTTGGTCATAACTCTCAAACATGTATCGGGTCTTATGGTCGTTGTAAATTGCCCTCGAATCCTATAATGGTGGGCAATATCTCATGAAAACGGCCATAAATCCTAAAAACTACGAGTTTTTGCTCATGTCTCTCAAACATGTAGCTGTTCTTACGGTCATTATAAATCGCCCTAGAACCACAAAATTATGGGCAATAGCTCATGAAAACGGCCATAAATCCTAAAAACTATGAGTTTTTGTCCGATCTCTCAAATATGTATATGATCTGATGGTCGTTATAAATCGCCCTGGAACCCCAAAACTATGGGCAATAGCTCATGAAAACAGCCATAAAGCCTAAAATCTACGAGTTTTTGGTCATATATCTCAATCATGTGTCAGGTCTTATGGTCGTTATATATCGCCCTGCAACCTCAAAACTGTGGGAAATAGCTCATGAAAACGGCCATAAAATGCGAAAACGACGAGTTTTTGGTCATAACTCATAAACATGTATCGGGTCATATGGTCGTTCTAAATCTCCCTACAGCCCCAAAACTATGGGCAATAGCTCATGAAAACGGCCATAAAGCGCGAAAACAACGAGTTTTTGGTCATAACTGTAAAACATATATCGGGTTTTATGGTCGTTATAAATCGCCCTGTAACCCCAAAACTGTGGGAAATAGCTCATGAAAATGCCTATTAAACGCTAAAACCACAAGTGTTTGGTCATAACTCACAAACATGTGTTAGGTCGTATGGTCGTTCTAAATCTCCCTACAACCCTAAAACTATGGGCAATAGCTCATGAAAACAGCCATAAAGCGTGAAAACAGCGATTTTTTGGTCATAACTCTCAAACATGTATTGGGTCTTATGGTCGTTGTAAATCGCCCGTGAATCCTATAAAAGTGGGCAGTATCTCATGGAAACGACCCTAAAGCCTGAAAACTACGAGTTTTTGGTCATATCTCTCAAACATGTAGTTGGTCTTACGGTCATTATAAATCGCCCTGGAATCCCAAAACTATAGGCAATATCTCATGAAAATGGCCATAAATTCTAAAAACTATGAGTTTTTCGTCATATTTCACAAACATGTATATGATCTTATGGTCGATATAAATCACCCTGGAACCCCGAAACCATGGGTAATAGCTCATGAAAACGACCATAAAGCCTAAAAACTACAAGTTTTTGGTCATATCTCTCAAACATGTATCTGGTCTTATGGTTGTTATAAATCGCCCTGCAACCCAAAAACTTTGGGCAATAGCTCATGAAAACAGCCATAAAACGCGAAACCACGAGTTTTTGGTCATAACTCACAAACATGTAGCTGGTCTTATTGTCGTTCTTAATCTCCCTACAGCTCCAAAACTATGGGTAATAGCTCATGAAAACAGCCATAAAGCGCGAAAACCGCGAGTTTTTGGTCATAACTCTCAAACATGTACCGGGTCTTATGGGCAATAGCTCATGAAAACGGCCATAAAGCCTGAAAACTACGAGTTTTTGGTCATATCTCTCAAACATGTAGTTGGTCTTACGGTCATTATAAATCGCCTTGGAACCCCAAAACTATAGGCAATATCTCATGAAAATGACCATAAATTATAAAAACTATGAGTTTTTCGTCATATTTCACAAACATGTATATGATCTTACGGTCGATATAAATCACCCTAGAACCCCGAAACCATGGGCAATAGCTCATGAAAACGACCATAAAGCCTAAAAACTACGAGTTTTTGGTCATATCTCTTAAACATGTATCTGTTCTTATGGTTGTTATAAATCGCCATGCAACCCCAAAACTTTAGGCAATAGCCATGAAAACGGCCATAAAACGCGAAACCCACGAGTTTTTGGTCATAACTCACAAACATGTATCGGCTCATATTGTCGTTCTAAATCTCCCTAAGCTCCAAAACTATGGGTAATAGCTCATGAAAACGGCGATAAAGCGCGAAAACGGCGAATTTTTGGTCATAACTCTCAAACATGTACCGGGTCTTATGGTCGTTCTAAATCGCCCGCGAATCTTATAACAGTGGGCAATATCTCATGAAAACGACCCTAAAGCCTGAAAACAACGAGTTTTTAGTCATATCTCTCAAACATGTAGCTGGTCTTATGGTCATTACAAATTGCCCTGGAACCCCAAAACTATGGGCCATATCTCATGAAAACGACCATAAAGCGCGAAAACAGCGTGTTTTTGGTCATAGCTGTCAAACATGTATCAGGTCTTATGGTCGTTATAAATCGTCTTGCAACCCAAAACTATGGGAAATAGCTCATGAAAATGGCCAACGCGAAAACGACGAGTTTTTGGTCATAACTCCCCAACATGTGTCGGGTCATATGGTCATTCTAAATCTCCCTACAACCCCAAAACTATGGGCAATAGCTCATGAAAACGGCCGTAAAGCGCGAAAACGGCGAGTTTTTGGTCATAACTCTCAAACATGTATCGGGTCTTATGGTCGTTGTAAAATGCCCCCGAATCCTTTCATGGTGGGCAATATCTCATGAAAACGGCCATAAATCCTGAAAACTACGAGTTTTTGGTCATGTCTCCCAAACATGTAGTTGTTCTTACGGTCATTATAAATCGCCCTACAACCACAAAATTATGGGCAATAGCTCATGAAAACGGCCATAAATCCTAAAAACTATGAGTTTTTCGTCAGATCTCTCAAACATGTATATGATCTGATGGTCGTTATAAATCGCCCTGGAACCCCAAAACTATAGGCAATAGCTCATGAAAATAGCTATAAAGCCTAAAATCTACGAGTTTTTGGTCATATATCTCAATCATGTATCGGGTCTTATGGTCGTTATATATGGCCCTGCAACCCCAAAACTGTGGGAAATAGCTCATGCAAATGGCCATAAAACACGAAAACGACGAGTTTTTGGTCATAACTCACAAACATGTATCGGGTCATATGGTCGTTCTAAATCTCCCGACAGCCCCAAAACTATGGGCAATAGCTCATGAAAACGGCCATAAAGCTCGAAAACTGTGGGAAATAGCTCACGCCCATTAAACGCTAAAACTACAAGTGTTTGGTCATAACTCACAAACATGTGTTAGGTCGTGTGGTCGTTCTAAATCTCCCTACAACCCTAAAACTATGGGCAATAGCTCATGAAAACAGCCATATAGCGTGAAAACGGCGAGTTTTTGGTCATAACTCTCAAACATGTATTGGGTCTTATGGTCGTCGTAAATCGCCCGTGAATCCTATAAAAGTGGGCAGTATCTCATGGAAACGACCCTAAAGCCTGAAAACTACGAGTTTTTGGTCATATCTCTCAAACATGTAGTTGGTCTTACGGTCATTATAAATTGCCCTGGAATCCCAAAACTATAGGCGATATCTCATGAAAATGGCCATAAATTCTAAAAACTATGAGTTTTTCGTCATACGTCTCAAACATGTATATGATCTTATGGTCGATATAAATCACCCTGGAACCCCTAAACCATGGGCAATAGCTCATGAAAACGACCATAAAGCCTAAAAACTACAAGTTTTTGGCCATAACTCACAAACATGTATCAGGTCATATTGTCGTTCTAAATCTCCCTACAGCTCCAAAACTATGGGTAATAGCCCATGAAAACGGCCATAAAGCGCGAAAACGACGAGTTTTTGGTCATAACTCTCAAACATGTACCAGGTCTTATGGTCGTTCTAAATCGCCCGCGAATCCTATAACAGTGGGCAATATCTCATGAAAACGACCGTAAAGCCTGAATACTACGAGTTTTTGGTCATATCTCTCAGACATGTAGCTGGTCTTACGATCATTATAAATCGCCCAGGAACCCCAAAACTGTTGGAAATAGCTCATGAAAATGGCCATAAAACGCAAAAACAACGAGTTTTTGGTCATAACTCACCAACATGTGTGGGGTCATATGGTCATTCTAAATCTCCCTACAACCCCAAAACTATGGGCAATAGCTCATGAAAATGGCCGTAAAGCGCGAAAACAGTGAGTTTTTGGTCATAACTCTCAAATATGTATTGGGTCTTATGGTCGTTTGCAAATTGCCCGCGAATCCTATAATAGTGGGCAATATCTCATGGAAACGACCCTAAAGCCTGAAAACTACGAGTTTTTGGTCATGTCTCTAAAACATGTAACTGTTCTTACGGTCATTATAAATCGCCCTAGAACCACAAAATTATGGGCAATAGCTCATGAAAACGGCCATAAATCCTAAAAACTATGAGTTTTTGTTAGATCTCTCAAACTTGTATATGATCTTATGGCGTTATAAATCGCCCTGGAACCCCAAAACTATGGGAAATAGCTCATGAAAATGAACATAAAGCCTAAAAACTACGAGTTTTTGGTCATATATCTCAAACATGTATGTGGTATTAAGGTCGTTATAAATCGCCCTGTAATCCAAAACCCGTGGGAAATATCTCATGAAAACGGCCATAAAACGCGAAAACCACAAGATTTTGGTCATAACTCACAAACATGTGTCGGGTCATATGGACATTCTAAATCTCCCTACATCCCCAAAACTATGGGCAAATAGCTCATGAAAACGGCCATAAAGCGCGAAAACAACGAGTTTTTGGTCATAAATCTCAAACATGTATCGGGTCTTATGGTCGTTATAAATCGCCCTGCAACCCCAAAACTATGGGAAATAGCTCATCAAAACGGCCATAAAACGCGAAAACGGCGTGTTTTTGGGGATAACACTCGAACATATATCAGGTCTTATGGTCGTTATAAATCGCTCGGCAACCCCAAAACTACGGGAAATAGCTCATGAAAACGGCCATAAAAGGCGAAAACGACGAGTTTTAAGTTATAACTCCCCACATGCGTCGGGTCATATGGTCATTCTAAATCTCCCTACAACCCAAAAACTATAGGCAATAGCTCATGAAAACGGCCGTAAAGCTCGGAAACGGTGAGGTTTTGTACATGACTCTCAAACATGAATCGGGTCTTATGGTCGTTGTAAATCGTCTGCGAATCCTATAATAGTGGGCAATATCTCATGAAAACGGCTATAAATCCTTAAAACTACAAGGTTTTGGTCATATCTCTGAAACATGTAGCTATTCATACGGTCATTATAAATTGCCCTGGAACCACAAAATTATGGGCAATAGCTCATGAAAATGGCCATAAATCCTAAAAACTATGAGTTTTTCATCATATCTCTCAAACATGTATATGATCTTATGGTCGTTACAAGTCGCCCTGGATCCCCGGAACTATGGGCAATAGCTCATGAAAACGTCCATAAAGCCTAAAAACTACGAGTTTTTGGTCATATCTCTCAAACATGTATCGGGTCTTATGGTCGTTATATATCGCCCTGCAACCCCAAAACTGTGAGAAATAGCTCATGAAAACGGCCATACAACGCGAAAACGACGACTTTTGGCCAGAACTCACAAACATGTATCGGGTCATATGGTCATTCTAAATCTTCTTACAGCCCCAAAACTATGGGCAATAGCTCATGAAAACGGCCATAAAGCCTGAAAACTACGAGCTTTTGGTCATATCTCTCAAACATGTAGTTGGTCTTACGGTCATTATAAATCGCCCTGGAATCCCAAAACTATAGGCAATATCTCATGAAAATGGCCATAAATTCTAAAAACTATGAGTTTTTCGTCATATTTCTCAAACATGTATATGATCTTATGGTCGATATAAATCACCCTAGAACCCCGAAACAATGGGCAATAGCTCATGAAAACAATCATAAAGCCTAAAAACTACGAGTTTTTGGTCATATCTCTTAAACATGTATCTGTTCTTATGGTTGTTATAAATCGCCATGCAACCCCAAAACTTTGGGCAATAGCCATGAAAACGGACATAAAACATGAAACCCACGAGTTTTTGGTCATAACTCACAAACATGTATCGGCTCATATTGTCGTTCTAAATCTCCCTACAGCTCCAAAACTATGGGTAATAGCTCATGAAAACGGCGATAAAGCGCGAAAACGGCGAGTTTTTGGTCATAACTCTCAAACATGTACCGGGTCTTATGGTCGTTCTAAATCGCCCGCGAATCTTATAGCAGTGGGCAATATCTCATGAAAACGATCCTAAAGCCTGAAAACAACGAGTTTTTAGTCATATCTCTCAAACATGTAGCTGGTCTTACGGTCATTATAAATTGCCCTGGAACCCCAATACTATGGGCAATATCTCATGAAAACGACCATAAAGCTCGAAAACAGCTTGTTTTTGGTCATAACTGTCAAACATGTATCAGGTCTTATGGTCGTTATAAATCGTCTTGCAACCCAAAACTATGGGAAATAGCTCATGAAAATGGCCAACGCGAAATCGACGAGTTTTTGGTCATAACTCACCAACATGTGTCGGGTCATATGGTCATTCTAAATCTCCCTACAACCCCAAAACTATGGGCAATACCTCATGAAAACGGCCGTAAAGCGCGAAAACGGCGAGTTTTTGGTCATAAGTCTCAAACATGTATCGGGTCTTATGGTCGTTGTAAATTGCCCCCGAATCCTATAATGGTGGGCAATATCTCATGGAAACGGCCATAAATCCTGAAAACTACGAGTTTTTGGTCATGTCTCCCAAACATGTAGTTGTTCTTACGGTCATTATAAATCGCCCTACAACCACAAAATTATGGGCAATAGCTCATGAAAACGGCCATAAATCCTAAAAACTAGGAGTTTTTCGTCAGATCTCTGAAACATGTATATGATCTGATGGGCGTTATAAATCGCCCTGGAACCCCAAAACTATGGGCAATAGCTCATGAAAATAGCCATAAAGCCTAAAATCTACGAGTTTTTGGTCATATATCTCAATCATGTATCGGGTCTTATGGTCGTTATATATCGCCCTGCAACCCCAAAACTGTGGGAAATAGCTCATGAAAATGGCCATAAAACACGAAAACGACGAGTTTTTGGTCATAACTCACAAACATGTGTCGGGTCATATGGTCGTTCTAAATCTCCCTACAGCCCCAAAACTATGGGCAATAGCTCATGAAAACAGCCCTAAAGCGCGAAAACAACGAGTTTTTGTCATAACTGTAAAACATATATCGGGTTTTATGGTTGTTATAAATCGCCCTGTAACCCCAAAACTGTGGGAAATAGCTCACGCCCATTAAACGCTAAAACCACAAGTGTTTGGTCATAACTCACAAACATGTGTTAGGTCGTATGGTCGTTCTAAATCTCCCTACAACCCTAAAACTATGGGCAATAGCTCATGAAAACACCATAAAGCGTGAAAACGGCGAGTTTTTGGTCATATCTCTCAAACATGTAGTTGGTCTTACGGTCATTATAAATTGCCCTGGAATCCCAAAACTATAGGCGATATCTCATGAAAATGGCCATAAATTCTAAAAACTATGAGTTTTTCGTCATATTTCTCAAACATGTATATGATCTTATGGTCGATATAAATCACCCTGGAACCCCGAAACCATGGGCAATAGCTCATGAAAACGACCATAAAGCCTAAAAACTACGAGTTTTTGGTCATATCTCTCAAACATGTATCTGGTCTTATGGTTGTTATAAATCGCCATGCAACCCCAAAACTTTGGGCAATAGGTCATGAAAACGGCCATAAAACGCGAAAACCACGAGTTTTTGGCCATAACTCACAAACATGTATCAGGTCATATTGTCGTTCTAAATCTCCCAACAGCTCCAAAACTATGGGTAATAGCCCATGAAAACGGCGATAAAGCGCGAAAAACGGCGAGTTTTTGGTCATAACTCTCAAACATGTACCGGGTCTTATGGTCGTTCTAAATCGCCCGCGAATCCTATAACAGTGGGCAATATCTCATGAAAACGACCCTAAAGCATGAATACTACGAGTTTTTGGTCATATCTCTCAAACATGTAGCTGGTCTTACGATCATTATAAATCTCCCAGGAACCCCAAAACTATGGGAAATAGCTCATGAAAATGGCCATAAAACGCAAAAACAACGAGTTTTTGGTCATAACTCGCCAACATGTGTGGGGTCATATGGTCATTCTAAATCTCCCTACAACCCCAAAACTATGGGCAATAGCTCATGAAAATGGCCGTAAAGCGCGAAAACAGTGAGTTTTTGGTCATAACTCTCAAATATGTATCGGGTCTTATGGTCGTTTGTAAATTGCCCGCGGATCCTATAATAGTGGGCAATATCTCATGGAAACGACCCTAAAGCCTGAAAACTACGAGTTTTTGGTCATGTCTCTCAAACATGTAGCTGTTCTTACGGTCATTATAAATCGCCCTAGAACCACAAAATTATGGGCAATAGCTCATGAAAACGGCCATAAATCATAAAAACTATGAGTTTTTGTTAGATCTCTCAAACATGTATATGATCTTATGGCGTTATAAATCGCCCTAGAACCCCAAAACTATGGGAAATAGCTCATGAAAATGACCATAAAGCCTAAAAACTACATGTTTTTCGTCATATATCTCAAACATGTATCTGGTCTTAAGGTCGTTATAAATCGCCCTGTAATACCAAACCCGTGGGAAATATCTCATGAAAATGGCAAAAAAAGGCGAAAACCATGAGTTTTTGGTCATAACTCTCAAACATGTATCGGGTCTTATGGTCGTTATAAATCACCCTGCAACCCCAAAACTATGGGAAATAGCTCATGAAAACGGCCATAAAACGCGAAAACGGTGAGTTTTTGGTCATAACTCTCAAACATATATTGGGTCTTAAGGTCGTTATAAATCGCTCGGCAACCACAAAACTGCGGGAAATAGCTCATGAAAACGGCCATAAAACGCGAAAACGACGAGTTTTGGTTATAACTCCCAACATGTGTCGGGTCATATGGTCATTCTAAATCTCCCTACAACCCAAAAACTGTAGGCAATAGCTCATGAAAACGGCCGTAAAGCACGGAAACGGTGAGTTTTTGTACATGACTCTCAAACATGAATCGGATCTTATGGTCGTTGTAAATCATCTGCGAATCCTATAATAGTGGGAAATATCTCATGAAAACGGCTATAAATCCTTAAAACTACAAGTTTTTGGTCATATCTCTTAAACATGTAGCTATTCATACGGTCATTATAAATTGCCCTGGAACCACAAAATCAATGTCAATAGCTCATGAAAATGGCCATAAATCCTAAAAACCATGAGTTTTTCATCAGATCTCTCAAACATGTATATGATCTTATGGTCGTTACAAGTCGCCCTGGATCCCCGGAACTATGGGCAATAGCTCATGAAAACGTCCATAAAGCCTAAAAACTACGAGTTTTTGGTCATATCTTTCAAAAATGTATCGGGTCTTATGGTCGTTATAAATCGCCCTGCAACCCCAAAACTGTGAGAAATAGCTCATGAAAACGGCCATACAACGCGAAAATGACGAGTTTTTGGTCATAACTCACAAACATGTATTAGGTCATATGGTCGTTCTAAATCTTCTTACAGCCCCAAAACTATGGGCAATAGCTCATGAAAACGGCCATAAAGCCTGAAAACTACGAGTTTTTGGTCATATCTCTCAAACATGTAGTTGGTCTTATGGTCATTATAAATCGCCTTGGAACCCCAAAACTATAGGCAATATCTCATGAAAATGGCCATAAATTCTAAAAACTATGGGTTTTTCGTCATATTTCTCAAACATGTATATGATCTTACGGTCCATATAAATCACCCTGGAACCCCGAAATCATGGGCAATAGCTCACGAAAACGACCATAAAGCCTAAAAACTACAAGTTTTTGGTCATATGTCTCAAACATGTATCTGGTCTTATGGTTGTTATAAATCGTCCTGTAACCCCAAAACTGTGAGAAATAGCTCATGAAAACGCCCATTAAACGCTAAAACCACAAGTGTTTGGTCATAACTCACAAACATGTGTTAGGTCGTATGGTCGTTCTAAATCTCCCTACAACCCTAAAACTATGGGCAATAGCTCATGAAAACAGCCATAAAGCATGAAAACGGCGAGTTTTTGGTCATAACTCTCAAACATGTATTGGGTCTTATGGTCGTTGTAAATCTCCCGTGAATCCTATAAAAGTGGGAAGTATCTCATGGAAACGACCCTAAAGCCTGAAAACTACGAGTTTTTGGTCATATCTCTCAAACATGTAGTTGGTCTTACGGTCATTATAAATCGCCTTGGAACCCAAAAACCATAGGCAATATCTCATGAAAATGGCCATAAATTCTAAAAACTATGAGTTTTTCGTGATATTTCTTAAACATGTATATGATCTTACGGTCGATATAAATCACCCTGGAACCCCGAAACCATGGGCAATAGCTCATGAAAACGACCATAAAGCCTAAAAACTACGAGTTTTTTGTCATATCTCTTAAACATGTATCTGTTCATATGGTTGTTATAAATCGCCATGCAACCCCAAAACTTTGGGCAATAGCCATGAAAACGGCCATAAAACGCGAAACCCACGAGTTTTTGGTCATAACTCACAAACATGTATCGGCTCATATTGTCGTTCTAAATCTCCCTACAGCACCAAAACTATGGGTAATGGCTCATGAAAACGGCGATAAAGCGCGAAAACGGCGAGTTTTTGGTCATAACTCTCAAACATGTACCGGGTCTTATGGTCTTTCTAAATAGCCCGCGAATCTTATAACAGTGGGCAATATCTCATGAAAACGACCCTAAAGCCTGAAAACAACGAGTTTTTAGTCATATCTCTCAAACATGTAGCTGGTCTTACGGTCATTATAAATTACCCTAGAACCCCCAAAACTATGGGCAATATCTCATGAAAACGACCATAAAGCGCGAAAACAGCGTGTTTTTGGTCATAACTGTCAAACATGTATCAGGTCTTTTGGTCGTTATAAATTGTCCTGCAACCCAAAACTATGGGAAATAGCTAATGAAAATGGCCATAAAACGCGAAAACGACGAGTTTTTGGTCATAACTCACCAACATGTGTCGGGTCATATGGTCGTTCTAAATCTCCCTACGGCCCCAAAACTATGGGCAATAGCTCATGAAAATGGCCATAAAGCACGAAAACGACGAGTTTTTGGTCATAACTCTCAAACATGTATCGGGTCTTATGGTCGTTGTATATCGCCCGCGAATCCTATAATAGTGGGCAATAACTCATGAAAACGGCCATAAAGCCTGAAAACTACGAGTTTTTGGTCATATCTCTCAAACACGTAGTTGGGCTTACGGTCGTTATAAATCATCCTAGAACCCCAAAACTAGGGGCAATAGCTCATGAAAGCGGCCATAAATCCTAAAACTATGAGTTTTATGGCAGATCTCTCAAAAACGTATATGATCGTATGGTCGTTCTAAATCTCCCTAGAACCCCGAAACTATGGGCAATAGCTCATAAAAACGGCCATAAAGCATGAAAACGACGAGTTTTTGGTCATATCTATCAAACATGTATCTTGTCTTATGGTCGCTTTAAATCGCCCGTGAATCCTATAACAGTGGGCAATATCTCATGGAAAAGACCCTAAAGCCTGAAAACTACGAGTTTTTGGTCATATCTCTCAAACATGTGGTTGGTCTTACGATCATTATAAATCACCTTGGAACCCCCGAAACCATGGGCAATAACTCATGAAAATGACCATAAAGCCTAAAAACTACGAGTTTTTGGTCATATCTCTCAAACATGTATCTGGTCTTACGGTCATTATAAATCGCCTTGGAACCCCAAAACTATAGGCAATATCTCTTGAAAATGGCCATAAATTCTAAAAAGTATGGGTTTTTCGTCATATTTCTCAAACATGTATATGATCTTACGGTCCATATAAATCACCCTGGAACCCCGAAATCATGGGCAATAGCTCATGAAAACGACCATAAAGCCTAAAAACTACAAGTTTTTGGTCATATCTCTCAAACATGTATCTGGTCTTATGGTTGTTATAAATCGCCCTGTAACCCCAAAACTGTGAGAAATAGCTCATGAAAACGCCCATTAAACGCTAAAACCACAAGTGTTTGGTCATAACTCATAAACATGTGTTAGGTCGTATGGTCGTTCTAAATCTCCCTAAAACCCTAAAACTATGGGCAATAGCTCATGAAAAGAGCCATAAAGCATGAAAACGGCGAGTTTTTGGTCATAACTCTCAAACATGTATTGGGTCTTATGGTCGTTGTAAATCTCCCGTGAATCCTATAAAAGTGGGCAGTATCTCATGGAAACGACCCTAAAGCCTGAAAACTACGAGTTTTTGGTCATATCTCTCAAACATGTAGTTGGTCTTACGGTCATTATAAATCGCCTTGGAACCCAAAAACTATAGGCAATATCTCATGAAAATGGCCATAAATTCTAAAAACTATGAGTTTTCGTGATATTTCTCAAACATGTATATGATCTTACGGTCGATATAAATCACCCTGGAACCCCAAAACCATGGGCAAAAGCTCATGAAAACGACCATAAAGCCTAAAAACTACGAGTTTTTTGTCATATCTCTTAAACATGTATCTGTTCATATGGTTGTTATAATCGCCATGCAACCCCAAAACTTTGGGCAATAGCCATGAAAACGGCCATAAAACGCGAAACCCACGAGTTTTTGGTCATAACTCACAAACATGTATCGGCTCATATTGTCGTTCTAAATCTCCCTACAGCTCCAAAACTATGGGTAATGGCTCATGAAAACGGCGATAAAGCGCGAAAACGGCGAGTTTTTGGTCATAACTCTCAAACATGTACCGGGTCTTATGGTCGTTCTAAATAGCCCGCGAATCTTATAATAGTGGGCAATATCTCATGAAAACGACCCTAAAGCCTGAAAACAACGAGTTTTTAGTCATATCTCTCAAACATGTAGCTAGTCTTACGGTCATTATAAATTACCCTAGAACTCCAAAACTATGGGCAATATCTCATGAAACGACCATAAAGCGCGAAAACAGCGTGTTTTTGGTCATAACTGTCAAACATGTATCAGGTCTTTTGGTCGTTATAAATTGTCCTGCAACCCAAAACTATGGGAAATAGCTAATGAAAATGGCCATAAAACGCGAAAACGACGAGTTTTTGGTCATAACTCACCAACATGTGTCGGGTCATATGGTCGTTCTAAATCTCCCTACGGCCCCCAAAACTATGGGCAATAGCTCATGAAAACGGCCATAAAGCACGAAAATGACGAGTTTTTGGTCATAACTCTCAAACATGTATCGGGTCTTATGGTCGTTGTATATCGCCCGCGAATCCTATACTAGTGGGCAATATCTCATGAAAACGGCCATAAAGCCTGAAAACTACGAGTTTTGGTCATATCTCTCAAACACGTAGTTGGGCTTACGGTCGTTATAAATCACCCTAGAACCCCAAAACTAGGGGCAATAGCTCATGAAAGCAGCCATAAATCCTAAAACTATGAGTTTTATGGCAGATCTCTCAAAAACGTATATGATCGTATGGTCGTTCTAAATCTCCCTAGAACCCCGAAAACTATGGGCAATAGCTCATAAAAACGGCCATAAAGCATGAAAACGACGAGTTTTGGTCATATCTATCAAACATGTATCTTGTCTTATGGTCACTTTAAATCGCCCGTGAATCCTATAACAGTGGGCAATATCTCATGGAAAAGACCCTAAAGCCTGAAAACTACGAGTTTTTGGTCAGATCTCTCAAACATGTGGTTGGTCTTACGATCATTATAAATCACCCTGGAAACCCCGAAACCATGGGCAATAACTCATGAAAATGACCATAAAGCCTAAAAACTACGAGTTTTTGGTCATATCTCTCAAACATGTATCTGGTCTTACGGTCATTATAAATCGCCCTGCAAACCCCAAAACTTTGGGCAATAGCTCATGAAGACGGCCATTAAACGCGAAAACCACGAGTTTTTGGTCATAACTCAAAAACATGTAGCTGGTCTTATTGTCGTTCTTAATCTCCCTACAGCTCCAAAACTATGGGTAATAGCTCATGAAATAGCCATAAAGCGCGAAAACGGCGAGTTTTTGGTCATAACTCTCAAACATGTACCGGGTCTTATGGTTGTTGTAAATCGCCCGTGAATCCTATAACAGTGGGCAATATCTCATGAAACGACCCTAAAGCCTGAAAAGTACGAGTTTT
>CAJUXJ010002156.1:103853-115135 GCA_910589775.1 Avena eriantha
AAAACTCGTAGTTTTCAGGATTATAGCCGTTTCATGAGATATTGCCCACTATTATAGGATTCGCGGGCGATTTAAAATGACCATAAGACCCGATACAGTTTAAGAGTTATGTACAAAAAACTCGCCATTTTTGTGCTTTACGGCTGTTTTCATGAGCTATTGCCCATAGTTTGCGGTTGTAGGGAGATTTAGAACGACCATATGACCTGATACATGTTTTTAAGTTATGACCAAAAACTCGTCGGCATTTTGTGGCCGTTTTCATGAGCTATTTCCCATAGTTTTGGGGTTGCAAGGCGATTTATAATGATCATAAGACCCGATACATGTTTGAGAGATATGACCAAAAACTCGTAGTTTTTAGGCTTTATGGATGTTTTCATGAGCTATTGCCCATAGTTCTGGGGTTCCAGGGCGACTTATAACGACCATAAGATCATATACATGTTGAGAGATCTGGCGAAAAACTCATAGTTTTTAGGATTTATGGCCATTTTCATGAGCTATTGCCCATAATTTTGTGGTTCCAGGGAGATTTATAATGACCATATGAATAGCTACATGTTTTAGAGATATGAGCAAAAACCCATAGTTTTCAGGATTATAGCTGTTTTCATGAGATAATGCCCACTATTATAGGATTCACGTGCGATTTACAACGACCATAAGACCCGATACATGTTTGACAGATATGACCAAAAACTCGTAGTTTTCGGCTTTATGGACGTTTTCATGAGCTATCGCCCATAGTTCCGGGGTTCTAGGGCGACTTATAACAACCATAAGATCATATACATGGTTGGGAGATCTGGCGAAAAACTCATAGTTTTTAGGATTTATGGCCACTTTCATGAGCTATTGCCCATAATTTTGTGGTTCCAGGGCGATTTATAATGACCGTATGAATAGCTACATGTTTTAGAGATATGACCAAAAACTCGTAGTTTTCAGGATTTATAGCCCTTTCATGAGATATTGCCCACTATTATAGGATTCGCGGGCGATTTACAACGACCATAAGACCCGATACATGTTTGAGAGTTATGTACAAAAACTCGCCGTTTTTGTCCTTTACAGCCGTTTTTCATGAGCTATTGCCCATAGTTTTGCGCTTGTAGGGAGATTTAGAACGACATATGACCTGATACCTGTTTTTAAGTTTTGACCAAAAACTCGTCGGCATTGTATGGCCGTTTTCATGAGCTATTTCCCATAGTTTGGGGTTTGCAGGGCGATTTATAATGATCATAAGACTCGATACATGTTTGATAGTTATGAACAAAAACTCGCCGTTTTGCGCTTAATGGCCGTTCTCATGAGCTATTGCCCATAGTTTTGGGGCTGTAGAGAGATTTAGAACGACCATCTGACTCCCGATACATGTTTGTGAGTTATGACCAAAAACTCGTCGTTTTCGCGTTTATGGCCATTTTCATGAGATATTTCCCACAGTTTTGGGGTTGCAGGGCGATTTATAACGACCATAAGACCCCGATACATGTTTGAGAGATATGACCAAAAACTCGTAGTTTTCGGCTTTATGGATGTTTTCATGAGCTATTGCCCATAGTTCCGGGGTTCCAGGGCGACTTATAAACAACCATAAGATCATATACATTGTTTGAGAGAGCTGGCGAAAACTCATAGTTTTTAGGATTTATGGCCACTTTCATGAGGTATTGCCCATAATTTTGTGGTTCCAGGGCGATTTATAATGACCGTATGAATAGCTACATGTTTTAGAGATATGACCAAAAACTCGTAGTTTTCAGGATTTATAGCCGTTTTCATGAGATATTGCCCACTATTATAGGATTCGCGGGCGATTTACAATGACCATAAGACCCGATACATGTTAAGAGTTATGTACAAAAACTCGCCATTTTTGTGCTTTACGGCTGTTTTCATGAGCTATTGCCCATAGTTTTGCGGTTGTAGGGAGATTTAGAACGACCATATGACCTGATACATGTTTTTAAGTTATGACCAAAAACTCGTCGGCATTTTGTGGCCGTTTCATGAGCTATTTCCCATAGTTTGGGGTTGCAAGGCGATTTATAATGATCATAAGACCCGATACATGTTTGAGAGATATGACCAAAACTCGTAGTTTTAGGCTTTATGGATGTTTTCATGAGCTATTGCCCATAGTTCTGGGGTTCCAGGGCGACTTATACGACCATAAGATCATATACATGTTTGAGAGATCTGGCGAAAAACTCATAGTTTTTAGGATTTATGGCCATTTTCATGAGCTATTGCCCATAATTTTGTGGTTCCAGGGAGATTTATAATGACCATATGAATAGCTACATGTTTTAGAGATATGAGCAAAAACCCATAGTTTTCAGGATTTATAAGCTGTTTTCATGAGATAATGCCCACTATTATAGGATTCGCGTGCGATTTACAACGACCATAAGACCCGATACATGTTTGACAGATATGACCAAAAACTCGTAGTTTTCGGCTTTATGGACGTTTTCATGAGCTATTGCCCATAGTTCCGGGGGTTCTAGGGCGACTTATAACAACCATAAGATCATATACATGGTTGAGAGATCTGGCGAAAAACTCATAGTTTTTAGGATTTATGGCCACTTTCATGAGCTATTGCCCATAATTTTGTGGTTCCAGGGCGATTTATAATGACCGTATGAATAGCTACATGTTTTAGAGATATGACCAAAAACTCGTAGTTTTCAGGATTTATAGCCCTTTCATGAGATATTGCCCCACTATTATAGGATTCGCGGGCGATTACAACGACCATAAGACCCTGATACATGTTTGAGCGTTATGTACAAAAACTCGCCGTTTTTGTACCTTTACAGCCGTTTTTCATTGAGCTACTGCCCATAGTTTTGCGCTTTGTAGGGAGATTTAGAACGACCATATGACCTGATACCTGTTTTTTAAGTTTTGACCAAAAACTCGTCGGCATTTTATGGCCGTTTTCATGAGCTATTTCCCATAGTTTGGGGTTGCAGGCGGCGGATTTTATAATGATCATAAGACTCGATACATGTTTGTAGTTATGAACAAAAACTCGCAGTTTTTGCGCTAATGGCCGTTCTCATGAGCTATGCCCATAGTTTTGGCGGATGTTAGAGAGATTTTAGAAACGACCATATGACCCGATACATGTTTGTGAGTTATGACCAAAAACTCGTCGTTTTCGCGTTTTATGGCCATTTTCATGAGATATTTCCCACAGTTTTGGGGTTGCAGGGCGATTTATAACGACCATAAGACCCGATACATGTTTGAGAGATATGACCAAAAACTCGTAGTTTTCGGCTTTATGGATGTTTTCATGAGCTTATTGCCCATAGTTCCGGGGTTCCAGGGCGACTTATAACAACCATAAGATCATTACATGTTTGAGAGAGCTGGCGAAAACTCATAGTTTTTAGGATTTATGGCCACTTTAATGAGCTATTGCCCATAATTTTGTCGGGTTCAGGGCGATTTATAATGACCGTATGAATAGCTACATGTTTTAGAGATATGACCAAAAACTCGTAGTTTTCAGGATTTATAGCCGTTTTCATGAGATATTGCCCACTATTATAGGATTCGCGGGCGATTTACAACGACCATAAGACCCGATACATGTTTAAGCGTTATGTACAAAAACTCGCCATTTTTGTGCTTTACGGCTGTTTCATTGAGCTATGCCCATAGTTTTGCGGTTGTAGGGAGATTTTAGAAGACCATATGACCTGATACATGTTTTTAAGTTATGACCAAAAACCTCGTCGGCATTTTGTGGCCGTTTTCATGAGCTATTTCCCATAGTTTTGGGGTTGCAAGGCGATTTATAATGATCATAAGACCGATACATGTTTGAGAGATATGAGCAAAAACTCGTATAGTTTTTAGGCTTTATGGATGTTTTCATGAGCTATTGCCCATAGTTCTGGGGTTCCAGGGCGACTTATTACGACCATAAGATCATATACATGTTTGACAGATCTGGCGAAAACTCATAGTTTATAGGATATATGGCCACTTTCATGAGCTATTGCCCATAATTTGTGGTGTCCAGGGCGATTTATAATGACTGTATGAATAGCTACATGTTTTAGAGATATGACCAAAAACTCGTAGTTTTCAGGATTTATAGCCCTTTCATGAGATATTGCCCACTATTATAGGATTCGCGGGCGATTTAGAACGACCATAAGACCCGATACATGTTTGAGAGTTATGTACAAAAACTCGCCGTTTTTGTGCTTTACGGCCGTTTTTCATGAGCTATTGCCCATAGTTTTGCGGTTGTAGGGAGATTTAGAACGACCATATGACCTGAAACATGTTTGTAAGTTATGACCAAAAACTCGTCGGCATTTTATGGCCGTTTTCATGAGCTATTTCCCATAGTTTTGGGGTGCAGGGCGATTTATAATGATCATAAGACCCGATACATGTTTGATAGTTATGAACAAAAAACTCGCCGTTTTTGCGCTTAATGGCCGTTCTCATGAGCTATTGCCCATAGTTTTGGGGCTCTAGAGAGATTTAGAACGACCATATGACCCGATACATGTTTGTGAGTTATGACCAAAAACTCGTCGTTTTTCGCGTTTTATGGCCGTTTTCATGAGATATTTCCCACAGTTTTGGGGTTGCAGGGCGATTTATAACGACCATAAGACCCGATACATGTTTGACAGATATGACCAAAAACTCATAGTTTATAGGCTTTATGGATGTTTTCATGAGCTATTGCCCATAGTTTCCGGGGTTCCAGGGCGACTTATAACGACCATAAGATCATATACATGTTTGAGAGATCTGGCGAAAAACTCATACTTTTTAGGATTTATGGCAATTTTCATGAGCTATTGCCCATAATTTTGTGGTTCCAGGGCGATTTATAATGACCGTATGAATAGCTAGATGTTTTAGAGATATGACCAAAAACCCATAGTTTTCAGGATTTATAGCCGTTTTCATGAGATATTGCCCACTATTATAGGATTCGCGGGCGATTTACAACGACCATAAGACCCGATAAATGTTTGAGAGTTATGTACAAAAACTCGCCGTTTTTGTGCTTTACGGCCGTTTTCATGAGCTATTGCCCATAGTTTTGGGGTTTTAGGGAGATTTACAACGACCATATGACCTGATACATGTTTGTAAGTTATGACCAAAAACTCGTCGGCATTTTATGGCCGTTTTCATGAGCTATTTCGCATAGTTTTGGGGTTGCAGGGCGATTTCTAATGATCATAAGACCCGATACATGTTTGATAGTTATGAACAAAAACTCGCCGTTTTTGCGCTTAATGGCCGTTCTCATGAGCTATTGCCCATAGTTTTGGGGCTGTAGAGAGATTTAGAACGACCATATGACCCGATACATGTTTGTGAGTTATGACCAAAAACTCGTCGTTTTCGCGTTTTATGGCCGTTTTCATGAGATATTTCCCACAGTTTTAGGGTTGCAGGGCGATTTATAACGACCATAAGACCTGATACATGTTTGAGAGGTATGACCAAAAACTCGTAGTTTTTAGGCTTTATGGATGTTTTCATGAGCTATTGCCCATAGCTCCGGCGTTCCAGGGCGACTTATAACGACCATAAGATCATATACATGTTTGAGAGATCTGGCGAAAAACTCATAGTTTCTAGGATTTATGGCCATTTTCATGAGATATTGCCTATAGTTTTGGGGTTCCAGGGCGATTTATAATGACCGTAAGACCAACCACATGTTTGAGAGATATGACCAAAACTCATAGTTTTCAGGCTTTACGGTCGTTTCCATGAGATATTGCCCACTGTTATAGGATTCACGGGCGATTTACAGCGACCATAAGACCCGATACATGTTTGAGAGTTATAACCAAAAACTCGTCGTTTTCACGCTTTATGGCTGTTTTTATGAGCTATTGCCCATAGTTTTGGGGCTATGGGGAGATTTAGAATGACCATACGATCATCTACATGTTTGAGAGATCTGACATAAAACTCATAGTTTTTAGGATTTATGGCCGCTTTCATGAGCTATTGCCCCTAGTTTTGGGGTTCTAGGGCGATTTATAACGACCGTAAGCCCAACTACGTGTTTGAGAGATATGACCAAAAACTCGTAGTTTTCAGGCTTTATGGCCGTTTTCATGAGATATTGCCCACTGTTATAGGATTCGCGGGCGATATACAACAACCATAAGACCCGATACATGTTTGAGAGTTATGACCAAAAACTCGTCGTTTTCGCGCTTTATGGCCATTTTCATTAGCTATTGCCCATAGTTTTGGGGCCATAGGGAGATTTAGAACGACCATATGACCCGATACATGTTTGTGAGTTATGACCAAAAACTCATCGTTTTCGCGTTTTATGGCCGTATTCATGAGTTATTTCCCACAGTTTTGGGGTTGCAGGGCGATTTATAACGACCATAAGACCCGATACTTGTTTGAGAGATATGACCAAGAACTCGTAGTTTTTAGGCTTTATGGATGTTTTCATGAGCTATTGCCCATAGTTCCGGGGGTTCCAGGACGACTTATAACGACCATAAGATCATATACTGTTTGAGAGATCTGGCGAAAAACTCATAGTTTTTAGGATTTATGGCCATTTCATGAGCTATTGCCCATAATTTTGTGGTTCCAGGGAGATTTATAATGACCATATGAATAGCTACATGTTTTAGAGATATGAGCAAAAACCCATAGTTTTCAGGATTTATAGCCGTTTTCATGAGATAATGCCCACTATTATAGGATTCGCGGGCGATTTACAACGACCATAAGACCCGATACATGTTTGACAGATATGACCAAAACTCGTAGTTTTCGGCTTTATGGACGTTTTCATGAGCTATTGCCCATAGTTCCGGGGTTCTAGGGCGACTTATAACAACCATAAGATCATATACATGGTTGAGAGATCTGCCGAAAAAACTCATAGTTTTTAGGATTTATGGCCACTTTCATGAGCTATTGCCCATAATTTTGTGGTTCCAGGGCGATTTATAATGACCGTATGAATAGCTACATGTTTTAGAGATATGACCAAAAACTCGTAGTTTTCAGGATTTATAGCCCTTTCATGAGATATTGCCCACTATTATAGGATTCGCGGGCGATTTACAACGACCATAAGACCAGATACATGTTTGAGAGTTATGTACAAAAACTCGCCGTTTTTGTCCTTTACAGCCGTTTTCATGAGCTATTGCCCTTAGTTTTGCGCTTGTAGGGAGATTTAGAACGACCATATGACCTGATACCTGTTTTTAAGTTATGACCAAAAACTCGTCGGCATTTTATGGCCGTTTCATGAGCTATTTCCCATAGTTTTGGGGTTGCAGGGCGATTTATAATGATCATAAGACTCGATGCATGTTTGATAGTTATGAACAAAAACTCGCGGTTTTTGCGCTTAATGGCCGTTCTCATGAGCTATTGCCCATAGTTTTGGGGCTGTAGAGAGATTTAGAACGACCATATGACCCGATACATGTTTGTGAGTTATGACCAAAAACTCGTCGTTTTCGCGTTTTATGGCCATTTTCATGAGATATTTCCCACAGTTTTGGGGGTTGCAGGGCGATTTATAACGACCATAAGACCCGATACATGTTTGAGAGATATGACCAAAAACTCGTAGTTTTCGGCTTTATGGATGTTTTCATGAGCTATTGCCCATAGTTCCGGGGTTCCAGGGCGACTTATAACAACCATAAGATCATATACATGTTTGAGAGAGCTGGCGAAAACTCATAGTTTTAGGATTTATGGCCACTTGTCATGAGCTATTGCCCATAATTTTGTGGTTCCAGGGCGATTTATAATGACCGTATGAATAGCTACATGTTTTAGAGATATGACCAAAAACTCGTAGTTTTCAGGATTTATAGCCGTTTTTCATGGGATATTGCCCACTATTATAGGATTCGCGGGCGATTTACAACGACCATAAGACCCGATACATGTTTAAGAGTTATGTACAAAAACTCGCCATTTTTGTGCTTTACCGGCTGTTTTCATGAGCTATTGCCCATAGTTTTGCGGTTGTAGGGAGATTTAGAACGACCATATGACCTGATACATGTTTTTTAAGTTATGACCAAAAACTCGTCGGCATTTTGTGGCCGTTTTCATGAGCTATTTCCCATAGTTTTGGGGTTGCAAGGCGATTATATAATGATCATAAGACCCGATACCATTGTTGAGAGATATGACCACAAAAACTCGTAGTTTTAGGCTTTATGGATGTTTTCATGAGCTAATTGCCCATAGTTTCTGGGGTTCCAGGGCGACTTATTACGACCATAAGATCATATACATGTTTGACAGATCTGGGGAAAAACTCATAGTTTATAGGATATATGGCCACTTTCATGAGCTATTGCCCATAATTTTGTGGTTCCAGGGCGATTTATAATGACTGTATGAATAGCTACATGTTTTAGAGATATGACCAAAAACTCGTAGTTTTCAGGATTTATAGCCCTTTCATGAGATATTGCCCACTATTATAGGATTCGGCGGGCGATTTAGAACGACCATAAGAACCAGATACATGTTTGAGAGTTATGTACAAAAACTCGCCGTTTTTGATGCTTTACGGCCGTTTTCATGAGCTATTGCCCATAGTTTTGCGGTTGTAGGGAGATTTAGAACGACCATATGACCTGAAACATGTTTGTAAGTTATGACCAAAACCTCGTCGGCATTTTATGGCCGTTTTCATGAGCTATTTCCCATAGTTTTGGGGGTTGCAGGGCGATTTATAATGATCATAAGACCCGATACATGTTTGATAGTTATGAACACAAAACTCGCCGTTTTTTGCGCGTTAATGGCCGTTCTCATGAGCTATTGCCCATAGTTTGGGGCTCTAGAGAGATTTAGAAGACCATATGACCCGATACATGTTTGTGAGTCTATGACCAAAAACTCGTCGTTTTCGCGTTTTATGGCCGTTTTCATGAGATATTTCCCACAGTTTTGGGGTTGCAGGGCGATTTATAACGACCATAAGACCCGATACATGTTTGACAGATATGACCAAAAACTCATAGTTTATAGGCTTTATGGATGTTTCATGAGCTATTGCCCATAGTTCCGGGGTTCCAGGGCCACTTATAACGACCATAAGATCATATACATGTTTGAGAGATCTGGCGAAAAACTCAATACTTTTAGGATTTATGGCAATTTTCATGAGCTATTGGCCCATAATTTTGTGGCCCTCCCAGGGCGATTATAATGAACCGTATGAATAGCTAGATGTTTTAGAGATATGACCAAAAACCCATAGTTTTCAGGATTTATAGCCGTTTTCATGAGATATTGCCCACTATTATAGGATTCGCGGGCGATTTACCAACGACCATAAGACCCGATAGATGTTTGAGAGTTATGTACAAAACTCGCCGTTTTTGTGCTTTACGGCCGTTTTCATGAGCTATTGCCCATAGTTTTGGGGGTTTTAGGGAGATTTACAACGACCATATGACCTGATACATGTTTGTAAGTTATGACCAAAAACTCGTCGGCATTTATGGCCGTTTTCATGAGCTATTTCCCATAGTTTTGGGGTTGCAGGGCGATTTATAAAGATCATAAGACCCGATACATGTTTGATAGTTATGAACAAAAACTCGCCGTTTTTGCGCTTAATGGCCGTTCTCATGAGCTATTGCCCATAGTTTTGGGGCTGTAGAGAGATTTAGAACGACCATATGAACCCGATACATGTTTGTGAGTATGACCAAAAACTCGTCGTTTTCCGCGTTTTATGGCCGTTTTCATGAGCTATTTCCCACAGTTTTAGGGTTGCAGGGCGATTTATAACGACCATAAGACCCGATACATGTTTGAGAGATATGACCAAAAAACTCGTAGTTTTTAGGCTTTATGGATGTTTTCATGAGCTATTGCCCATAGCTCCGGGGTTCCAGGGCGACTTATAACGACCATAAGATCATATACATGTTTGAGAGATCTGGCGAAAAACTCATAGTTTCTAGGATTTATGGCCATTTTCATGAGCTATTGCCCATAATTTTGTGGTTCCAGGGCGATTTATAATGACCGTCTGAATAGCTACATGTTTAGAGATATGACCAAAAACCCATAGTTTTCAGGATTTATAGCCGTTTTCATGAGATATTGCCCACTATTATAGGATTCGCGGGCGATTTACAACGACCATAAGACCCGATACATGTTTGAGAGTTATGTACAAAAACTCGCCGTTTTTGTGCTTTACGGCCGTTTTCCATGAGCTATTGCCCATAGTTTTGGGGTAGTAGGGAGATTTACAATGACCATATGACCTGATACATGTTTGTAAGTTAATGACCAAACACTCGTCGGCATTTTAACGGCCGTTTTCATGAGTTATTTCCCATAGTTTTTGGGGTTGCAAGGCGATTTATAATGATCATAAGACCCGATACATGTTTGAGAGATATGTCCAAAAACTCGTAGTTTTTAGGCTTGATGGATGTTTTCATGAGCTATTGCCCATAGTTTCTGGGGTTCCAGGGCGACTTATAACGACCATAAGATCATATACATGTTTGAGAGATCTGGCGAAAAACTCATAGTTTTTAGGATTTATGGCCACTTTCATCAGCTATTGCCCATAATTTTGTGGTTCCGAGGGCGATTTATAATGACCGTATGAATAGCTACATATTTTAGAGATATGACCAAAAACTCGTAGTTTTTAGGCTTTATGGATGTTTTCATGAGCTGTTTGCCCATAGTTCCGGGGTTCCAGGGCGACTTATAACGACCATAAGATCATATACATGTTTGAGAGATCTGGCGAAAAACTCATAGTTTTTGAGGATTTATGGCCATTTTCATGAGCTATTGCCCATAATTTTGTGGTTCCAGGGCGATTTATAATGACCGTAGTAATAGCTACATGTTTTAGAGATATGACCAAAAACCCATAGTTTTCAGGATTTATAGCCGTTTTCATGAGATATTGCCACACTATTATAGGATTCGTGGGCGATTTACAACGACCATAAAGACCCGATACATGGTTTGAGAGTTTATGACCAAAACTCGCCGTTTTCCCGAGCTTTATGGTCATTTTTCATTGAGTTATTGCCCATGATTTTGGGGCTCTAGGGAGATTAGAACGTACCATATGACTCAACACATGTTTGGTGACGTTATGACCAAACTTCGTGGTTTTCGCGTTTTCCCACAGTTTGGGGATAACAGGGTGACTCATATAAGGACCCCATAAGACCAGAACAGGTTTGAGAGATATGACTGAAACTCTT
>CAJUXJ010002157.1:0-30489 GCA_910589775.1 Avena eriantha
AGTTTACCCAGTTCGAATCCGTCGGCTTTGGACGGACCCTACTCCTGCTAGCAATCCAGTAATACGGCAGAGGCGGAGTATGGGTTACAAGGGTTTCGCTTGTGTAAGTTGAGATTGTCGACTATTGAGGTGTGTCCTAAAGGCTCTCCCTAGGACGGCTTATATAGATATCCGGCCTAGGGTTTACCAGGAGAGATCAATCTGGCTACGACTAAGAGTTGGTTATAGAGTACATCTTGAACTACAAGTAACATTATGGGCCTAAGTCGGTAAGTCTTCTGGGCCTTCCCGTAGTCGGATTGGACTCCGTCTTCTCTCCCTAACTAGGCCGCCCGTGAAGCAAGCTCTAACCCGAAGTGGGCCCCCTGGTCAGTGAGGATCTGTGAGGATACCCGGAAAGTATATCCCCAACAGTACCCCCCACGAGGCCTCCAAGATCCAAAGTCGGATTTTATCATCGTCTAGCTTGATCTTCGGCTTGCAGAATCTTTGAAGGGTTCCTAAAACTTCATACAAAAATAACGATCCGGGTCTTAAAGTAAGTCACACTTTTCAATTAGTTACTCGGATTTTCCAGCTCGCTTTTAAACTAAGCGGGAACTTGGTCTCTAAACGCCACCTGACACAAGCATGGTCAAGTCACGTCATCTGACAACGTTCCGTCAGCAACGACCGTTGGTGGTCCATGGTTCGCGGAACCGAGGCGCCGTTTCAATGCGTGCGTGGAGATCGAGGCGATGCAATCATCGCGCGGGCCCTTCCCAGTTCTTTCCACGACGCGTGGCGGTTACACTGTAGCGTTTGCACGAATCTTGACGCAGGTAGGTGGATATAAGGGGTTTAGATTTCTTCTTCTCCTCTCCACCAGTCGTTCGCCGTTCCTTTCTCTTCCCCCAATCCTCCACGCACCCAGAGCCTTTTCGTCCTCTTCCCACAGAGCTCCTAGCGCCACCACTTTAAGGTCACCTTTTCCACCGGAGAGAAAATGGCTTCATCCTCTTCTTCTTCTTGGCGGCGGTGGCGGCGGCGGCGTCGTCGGAAGCAGCTGCGGAGAAAGAGAGCTTCCGGGGAATCTGTATCCCCTGCGCCCTCGACGACGATGGCCTCAAAAACGTGGAGAAGGAGGGGCTTCTCGCCGCCGGCAACTGGCAGAGCGGTCCGGCGAAACCGTACCCAATCCACGCAGGGCGAGCGCGTCCACTTCGGCACCCATCTGGACCGAGGTTTGTCCTTTCCTCCCTCGGAGTTCTTCTCCGAGGTGATTGACCATTATGGAGTTCAACTCCATAATCTTCCTCCCAATTCTCTTTTAGAGATGAGCACATATGCGGTGCTTTGCGAGGGCTTTCTCGGCATTAGGCCGAGTTTGCTTCATTTTCGGTATTATTTCCATGTCCGGGAAATTCCATTACTGCCGGTGTTCCTTATATCACCGGTACCATTAGTTTTTCTGTTAGACGAGACAGGGCATATCCCAAAATTTCTGCCAGTGACTCGGTCAAACAGTGGCCAGCCACTTTTCTATCATAGGGATATTCCGGCTCCGGCAAAGCTACTGCTTTGCCGGTTTTTGTCGATGGAGCCGCCACAGCCCAGCCTTCCTGGGATGAGGCTGCTCCGGCTCTCACTGACGATCTGATCCTCGCTAAGAGGCGGATCGAATATCTTATCAAGCACAAGGATCTGAAAGATCCGACTTAGTCTAGTGCTGGGTCTCACGTTGGATCCAGCCACTTCAGTACCACGGGGATAGACTGATGCACTCCATCACGTCTTCCAAAAAAGACTCTCTCCGCATCAGCCCTAAAGCCTACACCATCCAAGGTTACATAAGCCAGATCAAATGGCTGATCAAGGAGCGAATCGAGAGGAAAATTCCGGAGATTTCTCTGGACATGCACACGGCGGAAAACCCTGTGGTAGCGGTAAGCTTCCATCAGTACACCTTTTATGTGTTTCAATCTTTAAATTATATACTGCAATGCTGATATGTTTTCTTGTTTTCAGCTTACTGATCTCCCCGAGTCGGAGCTTGCTCCACTCGAAGGATACCCTCCTGAGTTCTCTCAGGAGACTGAAGTGGTCCCATTGCCGGACCTTGCGCTCAAGAAGCGCAAAGCTCCGACAGTGGCAGTAGGCACAAAGGAAGTGCCCGTTGTGAAGAGGTAACTTTCATTCACAATTTCCGCCTTTATACCTTTCTTGAATTTCTTTCTAAGATGTAATGTTTCCAACTTTACTACATTCTCAGAGCAAAGCCTCTCATCAAGGGTAAGGGGAAAGGGATTCCTGCGAAGCCCCTGCGACAGACGAAGCTTACCATAGCTTCCCCTGCCATAGCTCCTCCGACTCCTGCCCCTCAACCTTCTGCAACACCAGCAATTACTCCTTCTCCGGTTGTTGCAGAAGATCCGGCTCCTCCAATGGCGCCTATGATCCTTGGATCGCACACTAACGTCACCGTGGGTGCGTCAGCTCAAGATAAGCGTGAACCCTCTTCGGGTAATGATCCTTCGGCTGAAGTCTTCGCCGACAACCTCCTCAGCAACCCCAGACTTGCCAAATTTGGCTTATCCCAGAAATCTGCAGAGGAGATCCAGCGGCTGGCCAGGCAAGTCCTGGACAAAAGCCATCTATCCCCCGAAGAGGAAGCGCAAGAAGCATAGGACGTCAAGTTCTCTGACCTTCTCGCTCAAGTCCGCCTTCGCGACGAGAGGATCAGGACTGGCGAGCTTCCAACAGCTCCAGTAATTCCTCTTACTCTCGCCGAGAAGGTGGCAACTGAGGTGAACGCGGGGTTAGACAAACTCACCCGCGAGCAATATGTAAGTCGGAATTCCAACTCTTGTTTTTACATTATGTTATATCATATCCTCTAGCCCCCAAGCATGAAGCAGGATATAGAAATCCGGGTTAATGCTTTCATTAGGATGCCAAAGAACGAACTAGTGTAGCCCCCAAGGCTCGTGCTGATATTTAGCAAAAATATTAGCCCGAGTCTTAAGTAGCTTTCTGACTTTGGGTATTCTGACTTACAGAAAGTGTGTTCCTATAACCAGGAATTGTTAAAAAATGTCTGTGATAAGCGGAGAGAAATCAAAGCTCTCCGGCTTAAAAAATTTGAGCTCAAGTTAGCCAAGGATGAAGCCGAAGGTAAACATTTCGAGATTCAAACCTTGTTTTTTGCTTTTTTCGATGTCGAATTTTTCTAAACTTTTGTTCTTTTTGTCTTACAGCGTTGGTGAAATAATCCATCGCTATGATTGAAGAGGCCGAGAACCTCAAGACCTTGGTGGTGGAGAACAAGGGACTTCGCCAAGAGCTAGATAAGCTCAAGGCGGATCATGAAAGGAGCATAGCTCAAGTCCTTGATTCCTCCTCCATGGCCACTGAAGAGCGCGATCTCAAGATGCCGCTCAAGATAAAGTTATCTCGGACCTTAGGAATGAGCTTGGCAGAGAGAAGGATATCTCCCAGGCGCTCCGGGCTGAACTCCAGAGTCTCCGGGAGGAGAAAACCAAGATTGACGACGTCATTCTTGGTATGTTCCATCTATCTGACTTATCATTTCTTCGACTTTCATCAATGTCAGATTTTCATTGACTTGTTTTGTGTATAGGTCCTCTGAACTTGACGGACTTTTCCTCGTCTGAGCCCCGCACTCACCGGCTTACCCAAGTCGGTGATCTTCTTCATGACTACCGCCAGTCTCTTGAGGACATTGGTGAGTCTCTTAGGATTCCGGACATGCCAAGCATGTCAGACTTCCAGGTGCGGGAGAAGGCCAAGGAGATGCCGCAGCTTGTTCAGGACTGGAACATGTCCTGCGCGCGGACTGCTGCGCAGAACGCTCTCACCATGGTCATGAGCCACCATGGAAACATGGAGATATGGCAAGTGACCAGAGGGTACTGCAAGGTAGATGAAGACGGCCAGGAGCAAGACCTTCAAGCCATCATGCACTCCTGCGTCGGATATGGGTGCCACGTAGCTGATCTGACCAGCTACGAGACGCCCTTCTTCACCCGCGTGGATACTCCGCCACCTCCTCTAGAAGACGCCGAAGAAGTTTCCGACGATGAATGGAGCACCTCGGATCCGGACATCTCGGCACGATATCAAGGCGGAGTAACCAGCGATCCGACGGTTCCTTCATCTCCTCCTGCATCATAGATCAGAAAACTATGTATTATTCTGGAAAGACATGATGCGTTTTGTAAATATTAAGTACTATGACTTTTGCTAGTGCTAAGTTTTTTATCTATTCAGCACTTTTGTCTTAGATTATTTGCGTGCTTGAAATGTTTTCATAAGCACTTAGAATTTTCCGCCTCTACTTATCGTTTATCTGGCTTTCCGCCTCGTCCCTTTCGTGAGCCGGCTAAACCTTCAGCCGGAAACTTTGCCAAGCAACGGAGCTCAATTGCTAAACCAGTTTAAACTCGAAAACAAAGCCGGCTTCTAGTACCAACAATTCACTACTCGGAAGATACCCGCATCCAGCAATCAGACAAATAACCCAAGTAAAGACTAGAATTTTTTAGAGTTATACCCGAAGGTAGCAGTTTTAGAATCAAAAATCTAAACCAGAACGGACATGAGCATAAAGTACTTTCAAGCATTCTGGGATTTTCGACTATGACATGATCATTAGGAAATAAGATGGTAAAAACTTCTCAGGAAAACTTTGAGGTAACCAAAACTTTTATTTCTCACAGAGCATGTACATATGTATGATTACAAAGAAAGATAAACTAAGAATAAAAGGGACGTAGCTGAGCAATATTCCACGGTCTGTCGAACTCATTCGGATTTGTACTGCCTCCAGCTCTCTTTCTCTTCTTAGTAGCAGGTCTTTCTTTGACTGGCCTCATGTCAGTTAAGTAGTACGACCCATTGTGCAATACTCGACTAACTAAAAAGGGCCCTTCCCATACTGGGGAAAGTTTGTGCTTTCTTTGTTGCACAAGCCGGAGAACCAAATCACCTTTATTGAAGGATCTAGTTCGGACTCTCTGGCTATGATACTTGCGTAACTTCTGCTGATAGGCTGTAGATCTCATTTCAGCAACGACGCGAACTTCTTTGACTAAGTCGAGATCATTTTGTCGAGAAATCTCGGCATCCTCTTCGATATACGCGGCCACTCTAGGAGAAGTATGAATCAAATCACTAGGAAGAACAGCTTCTGCACCATAGACCAAGAAGAAAGGTGTATATCCTATTGACCTGTTCGGAGTTGTTCGCAAACTCCAAAACACAGAGGGTAGTTCCTCTGCCCAAGCCCCCGTAGCACGTCTCAGTGGTGCTTCGAGTCTTGGTTTCAAGCCTTGTAGAATTAAACCATTTGCTCTTTCGACTTGTCCGTTAGCCTGTGGATGTGCGACTGACGCAATGTCAAGCCGGATATTTTGCTCATCGCGGAATTCAGCCAACTCTCCCATGGAAAAATTACTCCCGTTGTCCGTGATAATGCTATGTGGATAACCATACCGGATTATAACATCCTCGACAAATCTTTTGGCTATTGCTCCATCACAACTAGTGACAGGTTTAGCCTCGATCCATTTAGTGAATTTATCCACCATCACTAAGAGGTGAGTAAATCCACTTGGAGCTCGTTTAAAAGGTCCTACCATATCAGCCCCCAGACCGCAAAAGGCCATGTTATAGGTATTGTTCGCAGCTGATCAGCCGGAACATGAGCTTGCTTGGCGTACTTTTGGTAGCCTTTGCATGTCTTGACTAATCGTTCGGCATCTGCCTGAGCTGTAAGCCAGAAAAAAACCATGTCGAAAAGCTTTTGCCATTAAAGACTTGGCTTGCAGCGTGGTGACCACACTCGCCTTCGTGGATTTCTCTTAAGATTTCCCACTCCTTCCGGAGATACACAGCGCTGAAAACCCCCGAAACACTCTGTTTATGGAGCTCACCTTTAACAATAGTATAGGCTTTTGCTCGTCGGATAATCTGTCGGCTCAGCACCTCGTCTTCGGGTAATTTTGCCATCGACCAAGTAATCAAGGTAAGGGTCGAGTCCAGCTGGGAATTATAGCCAGAACTGCTATTAAAGGTGAGTCGGATTTGGTCGGATATTCCTCATCTACTCCCTTTATCGAGGGAACTTTGAGGTGCTCTAAAAAATGCGCCATCCAGAACCTCTTTCCGCGCAGAGCCTATTCGAGATAGTGCATCTGCTTCCTCGTTTTCTGCTCGAGGGATGTGTGAACTTCAAACCTCTCGAACGATTTAGATAGATCATCCACGACAGCTTTATATGCTGCCATGTGCTTATTTGCATTGCAAATATTCGAGACTTGCTGAGCAACAAGATCCGAATCTCCGTAACACATCAAACGTCGGATGCCAATATCCTTAGCAATCTGGATTCCATGCAGCAGTGCTTCATACTCGGCAATGTTGTTTGTCGCTGTGAAGTGGATCTGCAACATGTATAAAAGTTTATCTCCTTGGGGTGATTTGAGCACCACGCCAGCCCCCGAGCCCCCTCGAGCCTTAGACCCGTCGAAAAAGAGGGTCCAATATTCCGACTCAGGGAGGACCATGTTCTCCTTGGTCTCTGTCCATCAGCGACAAAGTCGGCAAGGATCTAGGATTTGATTGCTGTCCGGGGGTTTGGACTCAATATCGAAAGTTGCAAGCTCTATGCCCCATTTGGCGACTTGTCCTGTGGCATCGCTATTGTTGATTATATCTCTCATGGGAGCTTTGCTCACCACGGTAATTGGGGTGCTCCTGAAAATAGTGTCGTAACTTACGAGATGCTAGAAAAACACCGTAAGCCAACTTTTGATAGTGCGGATACCGCTGTTTTGATTCTGTCAGGACCTTGCTGACAAAGTACGTCGGACGCTGCACCAGGTGTTCCTGATTTTCTTCTGGTCTCTCCCCTACCATAACTATACTGACAACCCTATTTGTCGCAGCAATGTAAAGCAACATCGGTTCCTGAAGTTTTGGCGCTGCCAGGATAGGAGCAGATGAGAGTACTTTCTTCAGGTTTTGTAATGCAGCTTCAGCTTCGTCAGTCCAGACAAAATCCTTAGTCTTCTTTAGGAGTTTGTATAATGGTGCGGCTCTTTCACCAAGCCGGCTTACAAATCGACTGACCGCAGCAATGCAACCAGTTAATCTTTGTACGTCCCTTCAGGTGAGTTGGCCTGGAAATATTGAGAATAGCCTTGATCTTGTCACGGTTCACCTCTATGCTTTGTTGAGACACGATAATACCTAACAATTTTTCGGCTGGTATTCCAAGAAGCATTTCTTCGGTTAAGCATGATGTTGTATTTCATAAATTGGCGAATGTCTCCTCTAAGTCGGAAATCAATGTTTCCTTCTTTTTGGACATGACCGCGATACCATCCACGTATGCATGTACATTGCGTCCGAGTTGATCATGGAGGCAACGCTGCATCGTGCGCTGGTACGTAGCCTCCTGCGTTCTTCAGCCCAAAGGGCATCATAACATAACAGAAGGTTCCGAAAGGGGTTATGAATGAAGTTTTGATTTTGTCAGATTCCTTCATCCAGATTTGGTGATAACCGGAATATGCGCCGAGAAACAGAGGAGTTCCGAGCCTGCCGTAGAATCGATAACTTGATCAATTCTAGGCAGAGCGAACGGATCTTTTGGACAAGCCTTGTTCAAGGCAGTATAATCAAACACACATCCTTAAATCAGTGGTGTCCTTTTTAGGGACCATTACAGGGTTGGCCGACCAATCAGTATGGATGACCTCTTCTATGGATCCGGCTAACTCGATCAGCGCTAGTTCCTTAGCTATTGCCTTACGCTTTTCATCACCAAACCGTCATAAGGACTGTTTGACGGGTTTAGCATTCGGGTTTACATTTAGAGAGTGCTCCGGCAAGTTCCCTGCGTACTCCGGTCATGTCAGATGGTTGCCATGCGAAGATATCTTGATTTGCTTGGAGGAACTTGACGAGCGTGCTTTCCTATGCGCTACTTAGGCCTACGCCTATCTGGGTCACCTTGGAGGGGTCATGGTCCTTCAACGGCGTCGTCTTCATCTCTTTTGATGCCTTGAACTCCGGATTTGTCTTTGTCACCTCTTTCTTTGTTGCGGGCATCTCGGACGGATCTATGCTCTTCTGATCTCCTGGTACTCCTGGGCGTGCAGCACGGCTTCGGCAAAGGCGACATTTCCATCCTCCGCACTCTCGCCGCTTTCTTTGGGTCTCCCCTGATGGTGATCACGCCGTTGGGACCTAGAATTTCATCATATTGTAAATGTAACACGGACGAGCCATAAAAGCCCAGTAAGCCGGACGTCCAAATATAGCGTGGTATGCGCTCTTGAATGGGACCACTTCGAAGGAAGTGCCTCCGTTCGATAATTTTTTGGTGTTCCAAAAGTAACATCCAAGTGATCTCTCCCAGGGAATTAGCTTGTCTTCCTGGGACAACTCCGTGAAAAATCACAGAGCTATGGTTCAGCTGTGTTTCCGAGATCTTCATCCGGCGTAGCATTTCTACATAGAGAATATTGATGCTACTACCACCGTCCATGAGGGTCTTGGAAAAACCATAACCGTCAATAAGTGGATTGACGATTAAGGCGTATTTTCCTCGCCTGTGTAGCTTAGGCGGATGATCAGCGCAGTCAAACGTTATTGCCACTTCCGACCAGTCCAGATACTGAGGGACAGCCGGAACTGTTGCGTTGAGCTCGTGGAGAACTGCTTTCTTGACCTTTAATGGTTGAGATCCAAGGAAGGTGACGTAAGTGTCCTTCTTGGTGGGAAATGTCTTCTTCCCTTCCGACTTGGGATTTGAAGCGTCAGCTTCCTCCATGTCGGAATCTTCCTTGGTCTCCTTGTCTTTTTCAGGATTTTTCTTTCCCTTCTTCTGCTTAGCTTTGTAGCCCGCGGTATCATCTCTCTTGATGTCGTCGTTAAAACGACATTCGGCGTTGGTGTGGGACGAGCCCCCATTGGCGTCCAAGTGATGCACACATGGGTTATTGGCGATGTCGGCCCAAGTGTAGGTTTTACCTGGTTGTTGCTCTCCTCTACCTTGGACCCTTGATGTCCCACGGCCACACCCGCGCCCTCCGCCGCGCCCTCCTCGTCCTCTAGACCCGGAAACAGTAGTGACAACTGTCGTCTCCGTGTTGGGTTTTTCTTCCGAGGTGTTTTTGCGCTTCTGAGCCTGTTGCTTTGTCTTTGCTGACTGAGGTACAGCCAGGACGTTGAGTAATCTCTCTGCATCGTCTTCAGCATCTGCATACTTGCTCGCTGTTTCTATCATCTCTCCCAGATCAGTAACCTTGTCACACTTCAAGCGATGGCGAAGTAAACCAACTTGGAGACCTGAAATGAAAGCTTCAATCACAGTTTGATCATTTACTCCCTCGCAGGAGTTCTTGGTGTCAATCCATCGTCCGAGATAATCTCGGCAAGTTTCTCTGGCTTTCTGGGTGCAACGCTGTAGGTCTCCAACCGTACAGGGCCTCCGATATGTGCCTTCGAAATTCCGAAAGAACACACTTTGTAAGTCATACCAGTTGTGGATGGTGTCCATCGGAAGTTCATTGAGCCATGATCGTGCCGTCTTCCGCAACATAAGTGGGAGATATCGGGTTGCGACCAGGCTGTTTCCGCCTTTAGCGATGCAACAAGCTTGGAAAAAGTCCTGTAACCAAGTGCCTGGCCGAGCAATGCCGTCGTAGGCTTGAATGTGTCTTGAGATAGCAAATCCTTCCGGGAATTTTGTAGCTCTGATGCGTGGTCCGAAGCACTTTGGGCCCACGTACACGTCATCATTTTCGTAGCGTCAAGCCTCTATGTTGGAGTTGATCCTGTGCCTTGCATCGTTCGGGGATAGGGATCGTCCCGAATATCGGCTGTGGCTGCGGTGCCTTGGAGCCGGACTTTGGCTTCTGCCACCACCTCCTCCGCCATGTCGTCCTTCTTGACCTCCTTGGGGGCCGTTGTGATAACTGTGCTGTGGAGAGGGCGGTGCAGTTGGGTTATTTCCGGCTGATCGCCGGCCTCCGTCTGGAGCATCATTATTCCGGTTTCGGGGAGGTTCTTGACTGTGACGAGCCCCCTGTCGGTTTGTGCCAGCGTGATTTCCATCGTTCCTTCGTCTGTCGTTCCCACCATGGTAAGGCTCAGCCGGACGGTTTTCATGTCTGGGAGGTGGCATTTTCTGACGATCCTCCTCCCGATGTTTCTCTTTATCTTCTCCTTTTCGGGGAGGATTCCTCGGAATCAGTGCAGCGATCGTGTCTTTCTTGACCGCTGGAGCGACGTTGCTCCAGTTATGTGTAGTTCTGCGGTGCTGTCCTGATGATCCGGTTCTTGAATAATTGTCTTCCTTGCGTTCGGGGTGACGATGCTACGCCCGATCGTAGTGGGATCTTACGTCAGCCCATGCCGGATCTGTGCGACATTGGTCGGAATCCGAGACCAGCTTTTGGCTTCCAGACAGAGCGACCTTTTGCTGCTCCAGTCCCTTATTGAGTAGCTTGATACCCAAACATATCTCTTCTGGTCCTGGATTAGCCGATAGAATTTCGCGAGCTGCCACGGTATTTTGCACTAGTGTTGGGTAAACCCAATCTCCATTGCTGTCCTTCCGTGGCTTCCCGTCTCATCTCCAAAAAGAACGACACGGACACGTGGGAATTGGTTGTCATCTATGTGACGCTTCCGTGTCTTCTGATGTAGACGGGACATATACTCCTTGTTTGACATGCGCTTCTTCTCCACCTCGATGTTTTTGGCCTCATCAAGGAGTTATTGACGACGTGCTTCTAGGGCTCGGGCACTTTCGTCCAGCTCATCTGCAGTAAGTTCTGCAGCTGTAGGGATAGGTGTGGTTAATGCGGCATCGATGAGTTTACACGCACCTTCAGTGATCACGTGTCCATCCACCGATGCTTCTTTTTTCGGCTCGTATGGGATAAGTGCTCCATCTGAGTCTTCCTCCTATTCCTCAGCAATCACCTCCTCTGCCAGAGGATCTTTTGCCGGGGTCTTGTTCTTCTTGTTCCTCTTTGCCTTCTTGGCAGCGCCGATAGCAAAGACGGCTTTGGGTCTGTTTCCCGGAGTCAAGCTCTGATCGGTACTTTCGGACATCTGGACTTTGGGATTGTCTCTGACTTCCATATCATCCTGCGTTCTGGGAGAGTGTTCCCCGGATCCTTCGTCCATGGCTTCTCCATCTTCTGCAGCTTTGGAGTTGTACTCCTCGTCATATTCCGCGGAGAAATTTTGGCAATCTGCCGACGTCATGGATTCATCCGAGGATGTGGGAACGTCGGTGTTTGTTCCAGTTGCCTCCAGCACCGAGTCGGTGTTTTCTCCAGCATCGGCAGAGCCGGATCCGGATCCAACATATCCGATGAAGTGCGATGCGTGCTTCCTGAGGTACCTGAGGAAAGGCTTGTCTGTCCTGACATCATCAGAGTCGGAATCAGTGTCGTTAATGTGCTCCTCCTGGATTTCGACTTCCACGGGTGGGTCGATCTGGGATCCGGCTTCTCCAGGGAGATCCACTCCAGATTCGACTTGGACCGTGAGGTCTTCTTCAGGCTCGGATTTCTCCACTATCTCCACAACTGGTGCGGGTTGGGTGGGATTAGGGTTTTCTGGGATCCTGAACTCTACCGCCTCCACAGACAAAGGGGACCCAGAAGATTCTTCTGCCTCTAACATCACCGCTGGGGTGGGTTGGGCAGTTTCAGTGAAACCGATGAAAACATCGATCTCGCCAAAAGCCATGACTGTATAGGCAGTCACGGCCTCCCTAGCCCGAATCCAAGTCTCGTCGAGAACGATGAGAGGGACGTCACTGGCGTAGAGGATGCGACCGACGGCGATGGTCTCGCCCATTCCGATTCTTGCAGATTCCGCTCGGAACGCATATCCGAAGCTCACTTGCCCCACGGTGGGCGCCAACTGTCGTCGGTTTGAGGACAAGTACGCCATGAGGGGGTCCTCGAGGCGTGCGGGAGAGAGGGGTGTGAGACGTACGGTGTTCTGGGACGGTGAGCACACAAGTTTACCCAGGTTCGAATCCGCCGGCTTTGGACGGACCCTACTCCTGCTAGCAATCCAGTAATACGGTAGCCAGAGTATGGGTTACAAGGGTTTCGCCTGTGTAAGTTGAGATTGTCGACTATTGAGGTGTGTCCTAAAGGCTCTCCCTAGGACAGCTTATATAGATATCCGGCCTAGGGTTTACAGGAGAGATCAATCCGGCTACGACTAAGAGTTGGTTACAGAGTACATCTTGAACTACAAGTAACATTATGGGCCTAAGTCGGTAAGTCTTCTGGGCCTTCCCGTAGTCGGATTGGACTCCGTCTTCTCTCCCTAACTGGGCCGCCCGTGAAGCAAAGCTCTAACCCGAAGTGGGCCACCCTGGTCAGTGAGGATCTGTGAGGATACCCGGAAAGTATATCCCCAACAGCCACTAGCTGCTCGAGTGCTCCAGGTGGTGGCGTTGGTGCTCCATGAGCTATGGCGCCTAGGGCAGCTCCGTAGCCCTAATTTTAGTGGCGAATCTAGAATGAGAATAAAATGTATAAAAATGTAACTCCATATAATCTAACGTCTTCGGAACACAAGTTCATTTGCTTGAGTAGTCAGGTCAACAAGTACAAGTTCGTGCATGGTTTCATATCTAGGTCTTTTGTGGTGGGGGTTCAAATTTTTTTGCGCAATCTATTCCTGATACAAAATGTATCAATAAATCGATATTTCAGGCAGTATTAGAGTATTATAAATTGTTACAATTACCTTTTGCATATGTCGGGCTGCCAGACCGGAGTTGATCGAGCAAAAAAATAGAGAAATTATGCTAAAGGGTGTTTTCGAATAGCAAGAGGGTGCTTCAACAACTTTTCCTAAATTGTTGTTGCGTTGTTAGACACGGGCACGTACATGCTCCTATACGATGGGTGAGTGATTAGAAAAATAAAAGGGTCAACATAACAATGGGTTTCACCTTTTTAGTGATGATGCACTCATGCCTACGAGGCTCATATTGGCTAGGCATGAACTGCATAATAAGCAAATCTTCATTCAGTAGCTATTTTCTTGTGTGACTACCGGAATTTGGACCTCTCACTATCATCTATGATCTAGGCCCCTATATTTGATGAACTTTTGCTCAAATTTGAGGGTAGGCTTGAGCCTATCAAAGCCTATATGGTAAATTCGCCCCTGCCTGATTTATCGCATCATGATTCATCTAGATGAGGCCTTCGTGGAGCTTCAAGAACTTGTGGCAGTCCTTGAGGAGGTGGCTAGACTTCTTCTTGCCATCATGCGTGTCGATGTAGTAGTGAACGTTGCAAGGTCCAGACGACTTCTCCTAGATGGATGTGCTGGGAATATGCCCTAGAGGGAATCACGTCTGATGTTATTTCCATTGTATTCATAAAGTTATTGTCCATGTATAAATTACTGATATGTATCATTGAATATGTGATTCGATTGTGGAACTATATATTCATGTTGTTCATACTAGTTGTCCTTGGTCATTGAGGTTGTGTTGGACACACAACTTAGACTAATGTGAAAGTCGGCCGATGACATAGTTCCACTTGTCATGGGCATTGTGATGCTATTCCGACTTACACTGATTCGGCTAAAGAGTTTAGCGAATCGTACTGACCCACAGTTGAGATGCAACTAGCATGTTGTCATTTGCAGTCTTAAGCAATGGAATCCTTTGACCTGAGGTGATTGCATGATCAGAGTTGTGGATCACCAGCTTAGGTCCTATCAAACGTTGTTTCGTAAATTGGCAGTTATAAAGGTAGGGTTCGGGTTGGTTGTGAAGCAAGCTGCGTGACGTGGATTCCCAAGATGGGATTTGCCCCTCTGTAATGGAGAGATATTCTTTGGCCCCTCTCGTATGATATGATTCGGAAGCATGGCCATGCGCGACTTGGTTAAGTGTTAACCAAGGAGTCAGACTAAGTGTTAGTCCAGTGAATTGTATATCACGGAACGAGAAAAGAGAGTCGAGCAATTAAAGGGATGGCAACAACTTGCCTATAGCTTGACAAGATATATCATGAGGCAAACGGACTTGGATGAAAGTCACATTGAGAAAGGTTTTGTCTTCTGACTTTACGGCGCTTGGGAGTTAGCACGTCTTGCTAGATGCCGCTACCAACTATCGACTCAGAGTGGTGACTTGTGTCGTGTCCAGGTGTACGTGAACCTACAGGGTCACACACTTAAGGGTAAGGCGTCCATGTGGATTAGATCCATGTGGAGATTGGGGTACGGGCCTAGATGGGCCTCAAGCGTTGAGCCTAGCTAGGAGTGTATATAAGTGGAGTGACAAGGGACTATCCCTAACCTAGCCATCACTTTCTCCACTCCCATTTCGGGCTAGACAGGATCTAGCAGTCCTTTACCTGGAGCTCCTTCCTGTACGTGTGGATATCGGTAGAGGCGTTGCACGTGCGGCGCTAGGGACAAGGAGGTCCGTGGGGATCTGGATGTGCTGTACGGGGATCGTTCGGCATGGCATCAACTGACGCGCTTCATCAACAATCCGCACATGCGCGTCTAGTGGTAAATCTCGTGGCCTATCACCTGAGCTGGATCTTGGGAGTACCGCGTAGGGGAAAAGTTTTTGTTTATCTCTGTGTGGCCCAACAGTGGTATCAGAGTGTTAGCTTCTGGTTTTAGGCTCGAGATCGTGCATATGTGATATGCGGTTGGTGTTAGATTGGATCTAAATGTAGTGTTGGTGGTCGATCTATGAGATAGATCGGTTTTGTACGAAGTTGATTGGATCAACTGTACTCAGGGGAATGGATGATCTGATCTAACTGCTGAGGTCGTGGAACGACATACCTCTACCGGTCGGCTTCCACCATCGGGGTAGACTATGACACGTAAATCCGGATGCGGTGATCAAAGATCAAAGAGTTTGGTTGAATCGGAGTCCGTACCGCCGGCTTCGCCCTGTCGTAGTGCCTTAGATGTCGTTGCAAGTTTCACAACGCTGGTAGATATCGTATCTATGTATAACTTGTTTTTGCAGCATGATATTGTGAATGGTATGGATTATGTGCATGTGATGTGTGTAATCCATACGTGATCTGTGTATCACGGTTTATGTCAGCCGGCTAGAGCCTAGGTGCTGTCATTTTATTGTATAACGACCTGCGTGTCAGATTCTCTATATAATTTACATTACTATCTAGTGTAGCTATTTGGAGAACCCGGATGGCATGCAAGTCGATGTACAAGTCGGCTACATGGTGTAAGGCGGCACGTGACAATAGTTGACACGAGTCAAATTACAAGCTTTGTGGAGATGGAGATCGCCATGAAGAGAGCCATACCATTTCACATTATAATTGCTTTATTTTGCGTTATTGTTATGTCTCTGTTTTACCTCTATTAGATAGTTGGTAGAAGTAATCCCTCAAATAAGGTCTAGTCGGTTTCCCCGCCAGTGCTGCACCATCACAAGTCGGACATTTTTGGTTGTTGGCTCATAAAATTGAGGTGTTATCAATTCTTTCCGACTAGGTGGGTTCGAGTCAAACTCTTACATCAGAAGCACTCGGTAATCTAGAGGGGTCTATCACAACAGTTGTGGGACTCGGGGAAAGGTCGGACGGGAGTCGAGGCATGTGATGCCACCTGTCCAAGAGGAGTCGTATGAGATACGATTGACAAGGAGTTGTCTACCTTGATCACTTGACGACTAGCGGTGATGCTAAAGCTCACTAGTCGGCTTGCTTATTTAGGATCCTGAATCACTAAGTAACCATCGGAGGGGTGTTGGTTCTAGTGGGAGCATAAGTATTAAAGTGTTTGATATGCTTGCTATTTTATGGATACATGTCTTAAGTGTTTTGCATATTTTCTGTTGTATATCAATGGCACCTAGCAGTCTCCCTCAGATTTCTTGTTTTGCTTCGAGAACCATATTAGAGAAAGATAAGCTAAATGGAACTAACTTCACCAACTGGTATCGTAATCTGAGAATTGTTCTCAAGCAAGAAAAGAGGGGACCATGTCCTAGACAACCCACTTTCAGATGAGACGAATGAGAATGTGAGTGTCGCAACCACCAATGCCTACTGTAGGACTTGTGATGAGTCTACGAAGATAAGTTGTCTTATTCTTGCTCACATGGAACCGCACTTGTAGCAGCAGTTCGAGAATGTTGAGGCCTACGATATGGTCGAAAGCCTCAAAAGTATGTTCCAGGCTTATGCAAAGACTAAGAGGTATCAAGTCTCTCAGGCTTTGTTGAGTTGCAAGCTTAAGTATGGCGATCCACTGAGTCTGCATGTGATCAAGATGGTTGGTTATGTGTAGTCTCTAGAAAGGCTTGGCTACCCCATTAGCGAAGAGTTCGCTACGGACATAATTCTGAACTCTCTTCCTAGTACATGTGGTAAGTTCATATCAAAGTACCACATGCATGGTATGGATAAGAAGCTCACTGAATTACATGGGATGCTCAAATAGGCTGAGGCAGATCTCAAGAAAGGCGCCAATCAAGTGTTGATGGTGCAGAATAAGGCTAAGTTCAAGAAGAGTTCTTGGACTAAGAAGAAGAAGGCAAAGTCGGGAGGTAAGTCCGAGGACCCGGTCCAAAGCGCTTCCTCAGGGACTAAGCCATCTCCTGCAGCCGGATCCACTTGCTTCTATTGCAAGGCATATGGCCACTGGAAGAGGAATTTCAGCAAGTATCTGGCTGATAAAGCCAAGAGTGGAGGTGTGACTTCCGGCTCAGGTATGCTTGTTTGCAATGTTATAGACATTTATCTTGCCGATGCACCCAGTAGTTCTTGGGTATATGATACCGGATTAGTTATTCACATCTGCAACTCATTGTAGGGACTGGTAAGAACTAGGAGTGTGGCGAGAGGCGAGTTTGACATTCGAGTCAGCAACAAAGCAAGATTCGCTGCGTTGGAAGTCGGCACGATGCAACTTCATTTACCTTCTGGATTCTTAATGGAGCTAAATAATTGTTATTATGTTCCAGTGCTTAGTCGAAACATTATTTCTGCCTCATGTTTGATGAGACAAGGCTATGAGTCTAATATTAAGAATAATGGTTGTTCAAACATATTTGAATGATATGTTTCACGGCTTTGCACCCGTCGAGGACGGGTTATTTATTTTGAATCTTGATGGTGAATCTGTCTATAATATAAATGTGAAAATGTTAAAACCAAATGATCTGAATATGACTTACTTTTGGCATTGTAGGCTTGGTCATATAAGTTGGAAATGCATGAACAAGCTCCATGATGATGGGCTCCTAACTTCGTTCGACTTGGAGTCGTCTGATCTCAGACTTGGGGGGGGCTGCTTGACATGTGAATCCTGCCTACTCGGCAAGATGACCAAGACACCTTTTGCAAAGAGTTGTGAAAGGGCGTCCGACTTATTGGAACTAGTACATAGTGATGTATGTGGCCCAATGAGCACGACAGCCAAAGGTTGTTATGAGTACTTCATTACATTCACTGATGATTTGAGTAGGTATGCATATATCTACTTGATGAAACATAAGTCGGAAGCCTTTGAAAAGTTCAAGGAATTCCGGAATGAGGTACAAAATCAACTCGGCAAGAAAATAAAGTTTCTTCGGTCAGACTGAGGAGGCGAGTACATGAGCCATGAGTTTGATGACCATCTGAAGAATTGTGGAATAGTTCCCCAGCTCACTCCGTCGGGAATGCCGCAGAGAAACGGTGTGTCGGAAAGGCAGAATCGGACCTTGTTAGACATGGTATGATCAATGATGAGTCGGACAGATCTGCTTTTATCATTTTGGGGTTATTGTCTAGAAACTGCAGCGTTCACACTAAATAGAGTACCATCAAAGTCGGTAGAGAAGACACCGCATGAGATGTGGACTGGCAAGAAGCCGAGTTTGTCTTTCCTTAAGATTTGGGGATGTGAAGCATTTGTCAAGCAACTTTAGTCGGATAAGCTTACGGCCAAGTCGATAAGTGCATTTTCGTGGGGTATACGAGGGAAACCTTGGGCTACTACTTCTACAACCGAGAAGAGGGCAAAGTGTTTGTCGCTCGGAACGGTGTCTTCCTTGAGAAAGAGTTTCTCAGTCAGGGAGTCAGTGGGAGCACGGTGCAGCTTAAAGAAATTCAAGAGATATCGGGCAGCAGCGAGTTGGCAAAACCCTTAGAGGTTGAGCTGGTCGTGGTACCTGAGCCGGCAATTGCACCGACACTCCAAAGATCGGCCAGATTGCGAAGTGTTCGTGATGTGTTACTGTTGGACAGTGATGAGCCGACAACTTATTCGGAAGAGATGGTGGGTTCTGATTCTGAGTCATGGCTTGGAGCCATGAGATCCGAGTTAAAGTCCATGGATGAAAATCAAGTTTGGAACTTGGTTGATCTACCAGACGGTGCAAGACCCGCCGAGTGCAAATGGGTCTTTAAGAAGAAAACTGATATGGATGGAAACGTTTCTATCTATAAAGCACGACTTGTGGCGAAAGGGTTCCGACAAGTTCAAGGAGTTGACTACGATGAGACTTTCTCTCCCGTGGCGATGCTTAAGTCAGTTTGGATCATCTTAGCTGTAGCAGCCTATTTCGACTATGAGATATGGCAGATGGATGTCAAGACGACTTTCCTTAATGGAAATTTAACTGAGGATGTGTATATGATACAACCCGAGGGTTTTGTTGATCCGGCTAATGCTGACAAGGTATGCAAGCTTCAGAAATCCATTTATGGGTTGAAGCAAGCATCTCAGAGTTGGAATATTTGCTTTGATGAGGTAGTCAAATCGTTTGGCTTCATCAAGAGTGATCATGATTCTTGTTTATACAAGAAGTTTAGTGGGAGCAAAGTAAACTTTCTGATCTTATATGTGGATGACATATTACTGATTGGAAATAATATCCAGATGTTGCAAGAAACCAAGGAATCATTGGAAAAGAGTTTTTCAATGAAAGACTTGGGTGAGGTGACTTTACATACTAGGAATCCAGATCTATAGAGATAGATCAAGGCGGCTCATTGCATTGAGTCAGAGTACAAATTTGGATAAAGTGTGGAAGAAGTTCAACATGGAATTGTCTAAGAAGGGGTTCTTACCAATGTCCCATGGCGTAAAACTTAGCAAGACTCAGTGTCCTTCGACAACTGATGAGCAAAGTCGGATGAGTGTGATTCCGTATGCTTCTGCAGTCGGATCCATCATGTACGCTATGATTTGTAATAGGCCGGATGTTTCCTATGCTCTAAGTGTTGTGAGCAGATACCAGGCTGACCCTGGAGAGATCCACTAGGCAGCGGCTAAAAATATCCTTAAATACTTGAGAAGGACTAAGGATATGTTCCTATTTTATGGAGGTGAGGATGAACTCAATGTAAGGGGTTACACGGATGCGAGTTATCTCACTAACTCGGATGATTCTCGTTCGCAATCTGGATATGTGTTTGTGATAAATGGAGGGGTTGTGAGCTGGAAGAGTTCCAAGCAAGAGACGGTGTCTGCATCTACGACAAAGGCTGAGTATATTGCTGCCTCGGAGGCGGCAAAGGAAGCCGTTTGGATGATGAATTTCCTCATGGACCTTGGTGTGGTTCAGGTCTCGTCCAATCCATTAGACGTGTATTGTGACAACAATGGTGCTATCACATAAACCAAGGAACCTAGACAACACTAGAAGAACAAACATATACTCATGCTATACCACCTTATTCGTCAGTTCGTGGATCAAGGTGATATCAAGTTATGCAAGGTACACACGGATGCAAACATTGCGGATCCGTTGACAAAGCCACTTCCACAGCCGAAGCATGAGGCGCACCTGAGAGCTATGGGCATTAGATGCCTAGACATGTGATGTCGAATGATTGACTCTGGTGCAAGTGGGAGACTGTTGGGAATATGCCCTAGAGGCAATCGTGTGTGATGTTATTTCCATTGTATTCATAAAGTTATTGTCCATGTATGAACTACTGATATGTATCATTGAATATGTCATTCCATTGTGGAACTATATATTCATGTTGTTCATACTAGTTGTCCTTGGTCGTTGAGGTTGTGTTGGACACACAACTTAGACTAATGTGGAAGTCGGTCGATGACACAGTTCCACTTGTCATGGGCATGGTGATGCTATTCCGACTTACACTAATTCGGCTAAAGAGTTTAGCGAATCGGACTGACCCACAGTTGAGATGCAACGAGCATGTTGTCATTTGCAGTCTCAAGCAATGGAATCCTTTGACCTGAGGTGATTGCATGATCAGAGTTGTGGATCACCATCTTAGGTCCTATCAAACGCTGTTCCGTAAATGGGGAGTTATAAAGGTAGGATTCGGGTTGGTTGTGAAGCAATCTGCGTGACATGGATTACCAAGATGGGATTTGCCCCTCTGTAATGGAGAGATATTCTCTGGTCCCTCTCGTATGATATGATTCGGAAGCATGGCCATGCGTGACTTGGTTAAGTGTTAACCAAGGAGTCGGACTAAGTGTTAGTCCAGTGAATCGTATATCACGGAACGAGAAAAGAGAGTCGAGCTATTAAAGGGATGGCAACAACTCGCCTATAGCTTGACAAGATATATCGTGAGGCAAAGGGACTTGGACGAAAGTCACTTTGAGAAAGGTTTTGTCTTCTAACTTTATGGCGCTTGGGAGTTGGCACGTCTTGCTAGAGGCCGCTACCAACTATCAACTCAGAGTTGTGACTCATGTCGTGTTCAGGTGTACGTGAACCTACAGGGTCACACACTTAAGGGTAAGGAGCCCATGTGGATTAGATCCATGTGGAGATTGGGGGGTACCGGCCTAGATGGGCCTCAAGCGTTGAGCCCAGCTAGGAGTGTATATAAGTGGAGTGACAAGGGACTGTCCCTAACCTAGCCGTCATTTTCTCCACCTCTATTTCGGGCTAGAAATGATCTAGCAGTCCTCTACTTGGAGCTCCTTCCTGTACGTGTGGATACCGGTAGAGGCGTTGCACGTATGGAGCTGGGGACAAGGAGGTCCGTGGGGATCTGGACGTGTTGTACGGGGATCGTTTGGCACGGCATCAACTGACACGCTTCATCAACAATCCGCACCTGCGCGTCTAGTGGTAAATCTCGTGGCCTATCACCTGAGCTAGATCTTGGGAGTACTGCGTAGGGGAAAAAGTTTTTGTTTATCTCTCTGTGGCCCAACAGGATGTTCCAAGTGCTTCGTCGCGAGTGCGGTGTTGCCACACTTGTGCGGTTTTCCCGCTATCACGGTAGCTGCGCTACGGTACCGGCTGTTGCGGTTTCCTTTGTCGCGCTTGTCAGCGTAGCTAGCCACGACCATGTCAACTTCTTCGTGGTCTTTCTTAGCCGCACATCTGACGCTTTCCTCAATGGTCACGTCTGCGGTCGAGGTCGTCCTCATCATCTGAGTGAACACGATGCTTGTTCATCGAGTCTTCTCCATCCGCCTACCGATTCACGATGTCCATCAGGTGGTCGATGGTTTTGGGCTTCATGCGGCCCAACTCCTCCCTGAGCTCTCTGCGGCGGACATCGTCGTTAATGATGGGTTCGTAGCATGGAAAACAAAAAAATTCTACCGCAAGAACGAACAAAACCCAGATCTAATCTAGATAAAAGCCAAGATCTAATCTATTAGACATGTGCAACGAGATAGATAGGAACTTACCCTCGTAGATCCGAAAGCGTTAACGAGATTAGATCTTGTGGTTCATGTAGTCGATCACTTGCCGATCTCAAGATCGTGTGGACGATCCTTCCGGCGTCGCGTTCCAGCAGCGCTTCCGTAGTCGGTCAAGTGGATGATCCTTCCGGCGCCGCGTTTCGGCAGCGCTTCCGCAGTTGGTCACACGTGCGGAGTCGAAGCAGACCTTCCTCTCCTCGTTCCAGCGAGCAGCGGAGGTAGTAGATCTTCTCCACGGAATCACAGCAGCACGACGGCGTGGTGGTGGTGGAGTAGAGAATTCTGCAGGGCTTCGCCTATGCCTGTGCAGAAGAAAGGAGGAGGAGAGAGGCGGCAGAGATTGGGAGTTATGAGAGAGGAAGGGGCAAGGGAAGGCGCCTCCCCCTTCTATTTAAAGGAGGGAGGGCGCCTGGGGAGGGGGAGTCCTGGTAGGACTCCCCACCTCCTTGGGCCGGCGGATTGGGGAGGGGGGAGGAGTCCTCCTCCCCCACGACTCCTTGTCTTGACCCACCAGGACTCCTTGATCCCTTCCTTGGTTTTCAAGCAAACTCCAAGAAATCTTCTAGAACCTTCCGGAACATTCCGAAACCTTCTAGAATCCTCATACAAATACTTCGGAACATTTCTTAACTCAGAAAATGATCCCCAATATATGAATCTTATTCTCCGGACAATTCCGGATCTCCTCGTGATGTCCCGGATCCATTCTGAGACTCCGAACAATATTCGGTCTCCAACGCACATTCCATATCTACTTAAAACAACTTCGAACCTTAAGTGTGTCACCCTACGGTTCGTGAATATGCAGACATGATGAAGACACCTCTCCGATCAATAACCATCAGCGGGATCTGGAGATCCATAACGGCTCCCACATACTCAACGATGACTTCGTGATCGATTGAACCATTTACATACGAAACCAATTCCCTTTGTCACGCGATACTATACTTATCCGAGGTTTGATCGTCAGCATCTCCATACCTAGTTCTACCTCGTTACTGATAAGTACTCTTTACTCGTTCCGTGATATGTCATCCCTTGTGACCCAGTCACATGCTTGCAAGCTAACTAGATGACATTCCACTGAGAGGGCCCAGAGCATATCTATCCGTCATATGGATGGACAAATCCCAATCTTGGTCCATGCGCTTCAACACATACTTTCAGAATACCCAATGACACCTTTATGACCACTCAGTTACGAAGCGGTGTTTGATGTCATCAAAGTACCCATCCGGTGATGGTGATTAACACAACCTCATGGTCGAAGGATTAGGTTACTATGCATTTAAAAGCTTACAGCAATACGAACTTAATGACTTGATCTTATGCTACGCTTACTATGGGTGTGTGTCCATCATATCATTCTCCTAATGACATAACCTTGTTATTAATCACATCCTAATGTCCATGATCAGGAAACCATGATCATCAATTAATCAACAAGCTAGTTCAACAAGAGGCTTACTAGGGACTCTCTTATGTTTACAAAACACACATGTATTAGTGTTTCCTCATAATACAATTATAGCATGGGATGTAAACATTCATCATAAACACAAAGATATAATAATAATCACTTTTATTATTGCCTCTTGGGCATATCTCCAACAGTCTCCCACTTGCACTAGAGTCAATAATCTAGATTACATGGTAATATACCGAACACCCATGGCGTTCTGGTGTTGGTCATGCTTTGCCCTAGGGAGAGGTTTAGTCAACCGATCTGCCACATTCAGATCAGTGTGTACTTTGCAAATCTTTATGTCACCATCTCGGACATACTCGCGAATAGCGTGGAAACGTAGCTTGATGTGCTTCAGCTTGCTATGTGACCTTGGCTCCTGTGCATTAGCTATGGCACCTGTGTTGTCACAGTAGATGGCCATCGGGTCCAACACACTGGGAACCATGCCAAGTTCAGTAATGATTTCCTTCATCCAAACGGCTTCTTGTGCAGCCTCCGAAGCAGCTATGTATTTCCGATTCAGTTGAAGATTTCGCCACAACGCTTTGCTTCGCACTCCTCCAGCTCACTGCAGCACCATTCAAAATAAATACGTATCCCGACTGTGACTTGGAGTCATCCGGATCGGTGTTCCAACTAGCATCGGTGTAACCGTTTACAACAAGTTGTTCATCACCTCCATAAGAAAGAACCATATCCTTAGTCCTATTTAGGTTCTTTAGGATATTCTTGACCGCTGTCCAGTGCTCCATTCCAGGATCACTTTGATATCTGCTAGTCAAACTAACAGCATGTGCTATATCCGGTCCTGTACACAGCATGGAATACATGATAGAACCTATGGCTGAGGCATAGGGAATATTATTCATTTTCTCTCTATCTTCTGCTGTAGCTGGACTTTGAGTTTTACTCAAGGTCTTACCTGACAACATGGGCACGAACCCTTTCTTGCTATCTTCCATTCTAAACTTCTTTAGAACTTTGTCCAAGTATGTACTTTGTGAAAGCGCTATTAGGCGTCTTGATCTATCTCTATAAATCTTGATGCCTAGAATGTATGCCGCTTCGCCAAGATCCTTCATTGAAAAACTATTATTCAAATAGGTTTTGACGCTATTAAGAAGTTCTATATCATTCCCAATCAACAATATGTCATCTACATATAGTACTCGGAATGCTACAGAGCTCCCACTCACTTTCTTGTAAATACAAGCTTCTCCATAAGTTTGTATAAACCCAAAATTTTTGATTACTTTATCAAAACGTTGATTCCAACTCCGGGATGCTTGCTTCGGTCCATAAATGGAGCGCTGAAGCTTGCATACCTTGTCAGCATCTTTAGGATCGACAAAACCCTTGGGTTGTACCATATACAACTCTTCCTCAATGTCACCATTAAGGAACGCCGTTTTTACATCCATCTGCCAAATCTCATAATCGAAATGTGCAGCAATTGCTAACAAAATCCTCACAGACTTTAGCTTCGCTACTGGTGAGAATGTCTCATCACAGTCAACTCCTTGAATTTTTCGGAACCCTTTCGCAACAAGTCGAGCTTTATAGACGGTAACATTACCATCAGCATCTGTTTTTCTCTTGAAAATCCATTTGTTCTCGACAGCCTTACGGCCATCCGGTAAGTCCACCAAAGTCCACACTTGGGTTTTCGTACATGGATCCCATTTCTGATTTCATGGCTTCTAGCCATTTGTCGGAATCTGGGCTCACCATTAGCTTCTTCATACGTCGCAGGGTCATCATCGTTGTCCACCAACATGAAGTTCAAGGCAGAGTCATACCAATCAGGAGTGGTACGAACCCTCGTTGACCTGCGAGGTTCAGTAGTAACTTCGTTTGAAGTTTCATGATCATTATCATCAGCTTCCTCTCCAATTGGTGCAGGCGGCACAAAAACATCTTCCGGTGCTGCGCTACTCTCAAATCCGAGAGAAGGTTCAATAACCTCACCGAGTTCTACTTTCCTTCCAGTCACCTCCTTCGAGAGAAACTCCTTCTCAAGAAAGGATCCATTCTTGGCAACGAAAACTTTGCCTTCGAATCTATGATAGAAGGTATACCCAATTGTTTATTTAGGGTATCCTATGAAGACGCATTTCTCCGCTTTGGGTTCTAGCTTATCAGGTTGTAACTTCTTTACATATGCTTCGCAACCCCAAACTTTAAGGAACGACAACTTAGGTTTCTTACCAAACCACAATTCGTACAGTGTCGTTTCAACGGATTTAGATGGTGCCCTATTTAAAGTGAATGCGGCTGTCCCTAATGCATAGCCCCAAAATGATAACGGTAAATCTGTAAGAGACATCATAGACCGAACCATATCTAAGAGAGTTCAATTACGACGTTCGGACACACCATTACGCTGTGGTGTTCCCGGCGGTGTCAACTGTGAAAATATTCCACATTTCTTTAAATGCATGCCAAACTCATAACTCAGATATTCACCTCCGCGGTCAGAACGCAGAAACTTAATCTTCTTGTTACGATGATTTTCCACTTCACTCTGAAATTCCTTAAACTTCTCGAAAGTTTCGGACTTATGTTTCATAAAGTAGACATACCCATATCTACTCAAGTCATCCGTGAAAGTGAGAACATAACGATATCCACCACGCGATGCTACACTCATTGGACCGCACACATCGGTATGTATTATTTCCAATAAGTCTGTAGCTCGCTCCATTGTACCAGAGAATGGAGTCTTAGTTCATTTTTCCCATTAGACATGCTTCGCATCTTTCAAGTGATTCAAAATCAAATGATTCAAGAAGTCCATCTGAATGGAGTTTCTTCATACGCTTCGCTCCAATGTGACCAAGACGACAGTGCCACATGTATGTAGAATTATCATTCAATTTTATTCGTTAGCATCTATGTTTGTGAACATGTGTATCACTACTATCGAGATTCAGTAAGAATAAACCATTCATCTCAGGTGCATTACCATAAAAGATATTACTCATATAAATCGAACAACCTTTATTCTCGGACTTAAAAGAGTAACCGTCTCGCAATAAACAGGATCCATATATAATGTTCATGCTTAACGCAAGGCACCAAATAACAATTATTCAAATTTAAAACTAATCCCGAAGGTAGATGTAGAGGGAGCATGCCGACGGCGATCACATCAACCTTGGAGCCATTTCCAACGCGCATCGTCACCTCGTCTCTTGCCAGTCTTCGTTTATTCCGCAGCTCCTGTTTCGAGTTACAAATATGAGCAACCGAACCAGTATCAAATACCTAGGCACTACTACGATTACTAGTAAGATACACATCTATAACACATATATCAAATATACCTTTCTTCTTGATGTTGCCGTTCTTTAGATCTGCCAGGGTACTTGGGGGCAGTTACGCTTCCAGTGACCACCACCCTTGCAGTAGAAGCACTCAGTTTCAGGCTTAGGACCAGCCTTGGGCTTCTTAGCAGGTGCGGCAGCTTTCTTGCCGTCCTTCTTGAAGTTGCCCTTGTTCCTAGGCTTGCCCTGTCTCTTGAAATTGGTGGTCTTATTGACCATCAATACTTGGTGCTCCTTCTTGATCTCCACTTCAGCAGTTTTCAGCATGGACGATTTAGTTCAGGCAACGTCTTGTTCATGCAGTGCATGTGTAGTCATCACAAAGTTCTTGTAACTTGGTGGCAGTGATTGAAGGAGACGGTGAATCCCCAATTCATTAGGAATCGATATTCCCAACTCTTGGAGCTTCTTTGCGTAAGACATGGTGAGCACGTGCTCGCTAACGGAGCTTCCCTCTTCCATCTTACAGTTAAAGAACTTTTCGGAGGCCTCATAGCTCTCCATGGCCGCGCGAGTCTCAAAAATTAGCCTGAGCTCCTTAATGATCTCGAACGGGTCGTGGTGCTCAAAACGCTTTGGAGCTCCGCTTCTAAACCGTACAGGATGGCACACTGAACTGTGGAGTAATGATTTTTCCGAGTGGCGAAAACATTCTTTTCGTCATCGGTGGCATTATCTGCAGGTGGGTCACCTAGCGGTGCTTCGAGCACATAGGTCAACTGACCAGCCCTGAGGACGATCTTCAGTCCACGGAACCAGTCCGTGAAATTGCTTCCATTGTTCTTAAGCTTTTCTTTCTCTAGGAACGCATTGAAATTGATGGAGGGGGTCGCCATAATCTACAACAATTTGCAAGTAGTTTAGACTAAGTTTATGACAAATTGAGTTCAAATTTAATTCTTAAACTAACTAGGTGAACTCCCACTCAAAACAACATCCCTCACATTGTCTTAGTGATTACACGAACCAAGTCCACTACACCAAGTCCGATCTTCACGAGAGAAGATGTAGTTTCATCGGCGAACAATCTTCATGTTCATCATATCATTTATATGACTCATGCTCTACCTTTCGGTATTCCGTGTCCGAGACCATGTCTGTACATGCTAGGCTCGTCAAGATAACCTTAGTTTCCGCATGTGCAAATCTGGCTTGCACCCGTTGTATGCACACGTAGAATCTATCACATCCGATCATCACGAGATGCTTCGAAACGACGAGTCTTAGCAACGGTGCCAACTAAGGGTGAACACTTTATTACTTGATATTTAGTGAGAGGGATCATCTTATAATGCTACCGTCGCGATCTAAGCAATACAAGATGCATAAAGGATTAACATCACAGGCAATTCATAATTAGTGTGATATGATATGGCCTTTTCTTCTTGCGCCTTTGATCTCCATCTCCAAAGCACGAACATGATCTCCATCATCACCAGCATTGCGTCAAGGTCAGTGGCGCCGCTTCATGGTTGTCCATCATCACCAGCAACTATTACAACTACTTGGAATAAAGCTATTACAAGATGAATAGACACGCAGGTCTTAACAGAATTAAAGACAACCATTAGGCTCCTGCCGGTTGCCATATTACAACAAGGATCATTGCATACATCAAATACAATCACAATCACATGATGGCCATATCACATCACAAAACCCCTGCAAAAACAAGTTAGACGCCTCTAATTTTCTTTGCATGTTTTACGTGGTTTGGGGCTTTCGCATAAGACCGATCTTACCTACGAACAAGAACCACAACGTTGATACAAGTGTTGTCAAGATGCTCATTGTAAATTGAATCTTAACTATGGTGGGAGAGACAGACACCCGCAAAGCCACTTGTGCAAAGCAAGTTGCACGTCAAGCGTGGAGCAAGTCTCATGTGCGATGACATGTAATGTTAGCCCGAGCCGCTTCATCCCACCATGCCGCAAGATGCAAAGTACACGCTAAGACACCGACAACAAAAGCATCAACGCCCACAAAAACATTGTGTTCTACTCGTGCAACAGATCTACGCATAGATACGGCTCTGATACCACTGATGGGTTCGTAGCATGGAAAACAAAAAATTTCTACCGCAAGAACGAACAAAACCCAGATCTAATCTAGATAAAAGCCAAGATCTAATCTATTAGACATGTGCAACGAGATAGATAGGAACTAACCCTCGTAGATCCGAAAGCGTTAACGAGATTAGATCTCGTGGTTGATGTAGTCGATCACTTGCCGATCTCAAGATCGTGTGGACGATCCTTCCGGCGTCGCGTTCCAGCAGCGCTTCCGCAGTCGGTCAAGTGGACGATCCTTCCGGCGCCGCGTTTCGGCAGCGCTTCCGCAGTCGGTCACACGTGCGGAGTCGAAGCAGACCTTCCTCTCCTCGTTCCAGCGAGCAGCGGAGGTAGTAGATCTTCTCCACGGAATCCCAGCAGCACGACGGCGTGGTGGTGGTGGTGGAGTAGAGAATTCTGCAGGGCTTCGCCTATGCCTGTGCAGAAGAAAGGAGGAGGAGAGAGGCGGCAGAGATTGGGAGTTATGAGAGAGGGAGGGGCAAGGGGTGGCGCCTCCCCTCTATTTAAAGGAGGGAGGGCGCCTGGGGAGGGGGAGTCCTAGTAGGACTCCCCACCTCCTTGGGCCGGCGGATTGGGGAGGGGGGAGGAGTCCTCCTCCCCACGACTCCTTGTCTTGACCCACCAGGACTCCTTGATCCCTTCCTTGGTTTTCAAGCAAACTCCAAGAATCTTCTAGAACCTTCCGGAACATTCCGAAACCTTCTAGAATCCTCATAAAAACTCCGGAACATTTCCTAACTCAGAAAATGATCCCCAATATATGAATCTTATTCTCCGGACAATTCCGGATCTCCTCGTGATGTCCCGGATCCATTCGAGACTCCGAACAACATTCGGTCTCCAACGCACATTCCATATCTACTTAAAACAACTTCGAACCTTAAGTGTGTCACCCTACGGTTCGTGAATATGTAGACATGACAGAGACACATCTCCTATCAATAACCATCAGCGGGACCTGGAGATCCATAATGGCTCCCACATACTCAACGATGACTTCGTGATCGATTGAACCATTTACATACGAAACCAATTCCCTTTGTCACGTGATACTATACTTATCCGAGGTTTGATCGTCAGCATCTCCATACCTAGTTCTACCTCGTTACTGATAAGTACTCTTTACTCGTTCCGTGATATGTCATCCCTTGTGACCTAGTCACATGCTTGCAAGCTAACTAGATGACATTCCACCGAGAGGGCCCAGAGCATATCTATCCGTCATATGGATGGACAAATCCAATCTTGGTCCATGCGCTTCAACACATACTTTCAGAATACCCAATGACACCTTTATGACCACCCAGTTACAAAGCGGTGTTTGATGTCATCAAAGTACCCATCCGGTGATGGTGATTAACACAACCTCATGGTCGAAGGATTAGGTTACTATGCATTTAAAAGCTTACAACAATACGAACTTAATGACTTGATCTTATGCTACGCTTACTATGGGTGTGTGTCCATCACATCATTCTCCTAATGATAACCTTGTTATTAATCACATCCTAATGTCCATGATCAGGAAACCATGATCATCAATTAATCAAGAAGCTAGTTCAACAAGAGGCTTACTAGGGACTCTCTTATGTTTACAAAACACACATGTATTAGTGTTTCTCATAATACAATTATAGCATGGGATGTAAACATTCATCATAAACACAAAGATATAATAATAATCACTTTATTATTGCCTCTTGGGCATATCTCCAACAGTTTAATGCATGATTGCGGACCTCGGAATATCTTCGCCGAGTGTTTGATGATTGACCATCTGGATGAAGGAGCGAGGGTTCGCTGGCTTCTAGAAGCAAGCTTTGAGCACTTCGATTGACGAAGCCCACTTGTAGGTGCCTTGAAGTTTCGCACGAAACTGTAGACCAGCTCCTCCCAGCTGCGGATCGAC
>CAJUXJ010002158.1:0-22869 GCA_910589775.1 Avena eriantha
ACATGCATGAAAGTGTGGTGCTATGTTGAAACATACAAATCCTAGTCCTGGGTGCATGTGTCCCCCTTCGCAGGCATGCACTGTAACCTAAAAGCAAGGGTTCCGGGCTCGTCTAAGGGGGAAAGTCCCCGTTCCGGCACTAGAGAGTAGGATATTGTCACTCCCCTTGTGACCCAACATGGTTTTACATCATCCTATGACCTAAACAAACACAAAACAAGAGAGGGTTACACCGGGCTACCCCCGTCAGAAGAAAGTCTAGGGGGTAGATGACGCGAGGCCCATGGGTCAGGGTTCCGCAGGAAACCGCGCTCCAGGGCATCGAAACACCTCAAGGACTTGCATGTGGCCCTAGAACATGCATGAAAGTGTGGTGCTATGTTGAAACATACAAAACCTAGTCCCCGGGTGCATGTGTCCCCCTTCGCAGGCATGCACTGTAACCTAAAAGCAAGGGTTCCGGGCTCGTCTAAGGGGGAAAGTCCCCGTTCCGGCACTAGAGAGTAGGATATTGTCACTCCCCTTGTGACCCAACATGGTTTTACATCATCCTATGACCTAAACAAACACAAAACAAGAGAGGGCTACACCGGGCTACCCCCGTCAGAAGAAAGTCGATCCGAGGCCCACGGGTCAGGGTTCCGCAGGAAACCGCGCTCCGGGCATCGAAACACCTCAAGGACTTGCATGTGGCCCTAGAACATGCATGAAAGTGTGGTTCTATGTTGAAACATACAAAACCTAGTCCCCGGGTGCATGTGTCCCCCTTCGCAGGCATGCACTGTAACCTAAAAGCAAGGGTTCCGGGCTCGTCTAAGGGGGAAAGTCCCCGTTCCGGCACTAGAGAGTAGGATATTGTCACTCCCCTTGTGACCCAACATGGTTTTACATCATCCTATGACCTAAACAAACACAAACAAAGAGAGGGCTACACCGGGCTACCCCCTGTCAGAAGAAAGTCTAGGGGGTAGACGACGCGAGGCCCACGGGTCAGGGTTCCGCAGGAAACCGCGCTCCGGGGCATCGAAACACCTCAAGGACTTGCATGTGGCCCTAGAACATGCATGAAAGTGTGGTTCTATGTTGAAACATACAAAACCTAGTCCCCGGGTGCATGTGTCCCCCTTCACAGGCATGCACTGTAACCTAAAAGCAAGGGTCCGGGCTCGTCTAAGGGGAAAGTCCCCGTTCCGGCACTAGAGAGTAGGATATTGTCACTCCCCTTGTGACCCAACATGGTTTTACATCATCCTATGACCTAAACAAATACAAAACAAGAGAGGGCTACACCGGGCTACGTCTGTCACAAGAAAGTCTAGGGGTAGGTAGATGACGCGAGGCCCATGGGTCAGGGTTCCGCAGGAAACCGCGCTCCAGGGCATCGAAACACATCAAGGACTTGCATGTGCCCTAGCACATGCATGAAAGGTGTGGTGCTATGTTGAAACATACAAACCTAGTCCCTGGGTGGCAGTGTCCCCCTTCGCAGGCATGCACTGTAACCTAAAAGCAAGGGTTCCGGGCTCGTCTAAGGGGGAAGTCCTCGTTCCGGCACTAGAGAGTAGGATATTGTCACTCCCCTTGTGACCCAACATGGTTTTACATCATCCTATGACCTAAACAAACACAAAACAAGACATGGCTACACCGGGCTACCCCCGTCAGAAGAAAGTCTAGGGGTAGACGATCCGAGGCCCACGGGTCAGGGTTCCGCAGGAAACCGCGCTCCGGGGCATCGAAACACCTCAAGGACTTGCATGTGGCCCCTAGCACCTGCAGGAAAGTGTGGTGCTATGTTGAAACATACAAAGCCTAGTCCCCGGGTGCATGTGTCCCCCTTCCCAGACATGCACTGTAACCTAAAAGCAAGGGTTCCAGGCTCGTCTAAGCGGGAAATTCCCCGTTCCGGCACTAGAGAGTAGGATATTGTCACTCCCCTTGTGACCCAACATGGTTTTACATCATCCTATGACCTAAACAAAACAAAACAAGAGAGGGCTACACCGGGCTACCCCCGTCAGAAGAAAGTCTAGGGGGCAGACGATCCGAGGCCCACGGGTCAGGGTTCCACAGGAAACCGCGTTGTGTGGCATCGAAATACCTCAAGCACTTGCATGTGGCCCTAGCACATGCATGAAAGTGTGGTGCTATGTTGAAAAATACAAATCCTAGTCCCTGGGTGCATGTGTCCCCCTTCGCAGGCATGCATTGTAACCTAAAAGCAAGGGTTCCGGGCTCGTCTAAGGGGGAAAGTCCCTGTTCCGGCACTAGAGAGTAGGATATTGTCACTCCCCTTGTGACCCAACATGGTTTTACATCATCCTATGACCTAAACGAACACAAAACAAGAGAGGGCTACACTGGGCTACCCCCGTCAGAAGAAAGTCTAGGGGGTAGACGATCCGAGGCCCACGGGTCAGGGTTCCGCAGGAAACCGCGTTGTGTGGCATCGAAATACCTCAAGCACTTGCATGTGGCCCTAGAACATGCATGAAAGTGTGGTGCTATGTTGAAACATACAAATCCTAGTCCCCGGGTGCATGTGTCCCCCTTCGCAGGCATGCACTGTAACCTAAAAGCAAGGGTTCCGGGCTCGTCTAAGGGGGAAAGTCCCTGTTCCGGCACTAGAGAGTAGGATATTGTCACTCCCCTTGTGACCCAACATGGTTTTACATCATCCTATGACCTAAACAAATACAAAACAAGAGAGGGCTACACCGGGCTACGTCTGTCACAAGAAAGTCTAGGGGGTAGATGACGCGAGGCCCATGGGTCAGGGTTCCGCAGGAAACCGCGCTCCAGGGCATCGAAACACATCAAGGACTTGCATGTGGCCCTAGAACATGCATGAAAGTGTGGTTCTATGATGAAACATACAAAACCTAGTCCCCGGGTTTATGTGTCCCCCTTCACAGGCATGCACTGTAACCTAAAAGCAAGGGTTCCGGGCTCGTCTAAGGGGGAAAGTCCCCGTTCCGGCACTAGAGAGTAGGATATTGTCACTCCCCTTGTGACCCCAACATGGTTTTACATCATACTATGACCTAAAAAAAAACACAAAACAAGAGAGGGCTACACCAGGGTACCCCCGTCAGAAGAAAAGTCTAGGGGGTAGACGATCGGAGGCCCACGGGTCAGGGTTCCGCAGGAAACCGCGCTCTGGGGCATCGAAACACCTCGAGGACTTGCATGTGGCCCTAGCACATGCATGAAAGTGTGGTGCTATGTTGAAACATACAAAACCTAGTCCCCGGGTGCATGTGTCCCCCTTCACAGGCATGCACTATTACCTAAAAGCAAGGGTTCCAGGATCGTCTAAGGGGGAAAGTCCTCGTTCCGGCACTAGAGAGTAGGATATTGTCACTCTCCTTGTGACCCAACATGGTTTTACATCATCCTATGACTTAAACAAACACAAAACAAGAGAGGGCTACACCGGTCTACCCCTGTCAGAAGAAAGTCTAGGGGGTAGACGATCTGAGGCCCACGGGTCAGGGTTCCGCAGGAAACCGCGCTCCGAGGCATCGAACAACTCAAGGACTTGCATGTGGCCCCTAGCACATGCATGAAAGTGTGGTGCTATGTTGAACATACAAAACCTAGTCCCTGGGTGCATGTGTCCCCCTTCGCAGGCATGCACTGTAACCTAAAAGCAAGGGTTCCGGACTCGTCTAAGGGGGAAAGTCCCTGTTCCGGCACTAGAGAGTAGGATATTGTCACTTCCCTTGTGACCCAACATGGTTTTACATCATCCTATGACCTAAACAAACACAAAACAAGAGAGGGCTACACCGGGCTACCCCGTTAGAAGAAAGTCTAGGGGGTAGACGATCTGAGGACCACGGGTGAGGGTTCCGCAGGAAACCGCGCTCCGGGGCATCAAAGCACCTCAAGGACTTGCATGTGGCCCTAGCACATGCATGAAAGTGTGGTGCTATGTTGAAACATACAAAACCTAGTCCCCGGGTGCATGTGTCCCCTTCGCAGGCATGCACTGTAACCTAAAAGCAAGGGTTCCAGGCTCGTCTAAGGGGGAAAGCCCCCGTTCCGGCACTAGAGAGTAGGATATTGTCACTCCCCTTGTGACCTAACATGGTTTTACATCATCCTATGACCTAACAAACACAAAACAAGAGAGGTCTACACCGGGTTACCCCCGTCAGAAGAAAGTCTAGGGGGGTGGATGATCCGAGGCCCACGGGTCAGGGTTCCATAGGAAACCGCGCTCTGGGGCATCGAAACACCTCAAGGACTTGCATGTGGCCCTAGAACATGCATGAAAGTGTGGTGCTATGTTGAAACATACAAAACCTAGTCCCCGGGTGCATGTGTCCCCCTTCCCAGACATGCATTGTAACCTAAAAGCAAGGGTTCCAGGCTCTTCTAAGGGGAAAGTCCCTGTTCCAGCACTAGAGAGTAGGATATTGTCACTCCCCTTGTGACCCAACATGGTTTTACATCATCCTATGACCTAAACAAACACAAAACAAGAGAGGGCTACACCAGGGTACCCCCGTCAGAAGAAAGTCTAGGGGGTAGACGATCGGAGGCCCACGGGTCAGGGTTCCGCAGGAAACCGCGCTCTGGGGCATCGAAACACCTCAAGGACTTGCATGTGGCCCTAGCACATGCATGAAAGTGTGGTGCTATGTTGAAACATACAAAACCTAGTCCCCGGGTGCATGTGTCCCCCTTCACAGGCATGCACTATAACCTAAAAGCAAGGGTTCCAGGATCGTCTAAGGGGGAAAGTCCTCGTTCCGGCACTAGAGAGTAGGATATTGTCACTCCCCTTGTGACCCAACATGGGTTTACATAATCCTATGACTTAAACAAACACAAAACAAGAGAGGGCTACACCGGTCTACCCCTGTCAGAAGAAAGTCTAGGGGGTAGACGATCTGAGGCCCACGGGTCAGGGTTCCGCAGGAAACCGCGCTCCGGGGCATCGAAACACCTCAAGGACTTGCATGTGGCCCTAGCACATGCATGAAAGTGTGGTGCTATGTTGAAACATACAAAACCTAGTCCCTGGGTGCATGTGTCCCCCTTCGCAGGCATGCACTGTAACCTAAAAGCAAGGGTTCCGGACTCGTCTAAGGGGGAAAGTCCCTGTTCCGGCACTAGAGAGTAGGATATTGTCACTTCCCTTGTGACCCAACATGGTTTTACATCATCCTATGACCTAAACAAACACAAAACAAGAGAGGGCTACACCGGGCTACCCCCGTTAGAAGAAAGTCTAGGGGGTAGACGATCTGAGGCCCACGGGTGAGGGTTCCGCAGGAAACCGTGCTCCGGGGCATCAAAGCACCTCAAGGACTTGCATGTGGCCCTAGCACATGCATGAAAGTGTGGTGCTATGTTGAAACATACAAAACCTAGTCCCCGGGTGCATGTGTCCCCTTCGCAGGCATGCACTGTAACCTAAAAGCAAGGGTTCCAGGCTCGTCTAAGGGGGAAAGCCCCCGTTCCGGCACTAGAGAGTAGGATATTGTCACTCCCCTTGTGACCTAACATGGTTTTACATCATCCTATGACCTAAACAAACACAAAAGAAGAGAGGTCTACACGGGTTACCCCCGTCAGAAGAAAGTCTAGGGGGGTGGATGATCCGAGGCCCACGGGTCAGGGTTCCATAGGAAACCGCGCTCCGGGGCATCGAAACACCTCAAGGACTTGCATGTGGCCCTAGAACATGCATGAAAGTGTGGTGCTATGTTGAAACATACAAAACCTAGTCCCCGGGTGCATGTGTCCCCCTTCGCAGGCATGCACTGTAACCTAAAAGAAAGGGTTCCGGGCTCGTCTAAGGGGGAAAGTCCCCGTTCCGGCGCTAGAGAGTAGGATATTGTCACTCCCCTTGTGACCCAACATGGTTTTACATCATCCTATGACCTAAACAAACACAAAACAAGAGAGGGCTAGACCGGGCTACCCCCGTTAGAAGAAAGTCTAGGGGGTAGACGATCCGAGGCCCACGGGTCAGGGTTCCGCAGGAAACAACACTCCAGGGCATCGAAACACCTCAAGGACTTGCATGTGGCCCTAGAACATGCATGAAAGTGTGGTGCTATGTTGAAACATACAAAACCTAGTCCCCGGGTGCATGTGTCCCCCTTCGCAGGCATGCACTGTAACCTAAAAGCAAGGGTTCCAGGCTCGTCAAAGGGGGAAAGTCCCCGTTCCGGCACTAGAGGGTAGGATATTGTCACTCCCCTTGTGACCCAATATGGTTTTACATCATCCTATGACCTAAACAAACACAAAACAAGAGAGGGCTACACCGGGCTTCCCCCGTCAGAAGGAAGTCTAGGGGTAGACGATCCGAGGCCCACGGGTCAGGGTTCCGTGGGATATAAGTAACTTAAACAAAGAAATTAATAGAAATGGTAGAAGAAAATGGAGAAAAAAACTCACGGCAAAGCCTGGGCCCACGACAAAGCATGCTTTGCCGTGGGTAGCTCTTCAGGACGCACGGCAAAGACGTATCTGCCGTGTACCTACTCACGGCAAAGAGCAGAGACAGTACAACAAAAAGGTTCCATATCTACTCTTACCAACTACCTAAACTTACCGCACTGGCAGAGCCCATACTTTGCAACCTTGCCAACCAAAGTTCGAATCCCACATAGGCCGATTTGGGTCATTTTTTTAATTAAATCTATGATTTGTTTTGTGTCAACTCACGGCAAAGCCGCCTCTGCCGTGTGTGAGCGCACGGCAAAGATCCCTTTTCCTCTTCAATTGTATTTATTCTAATACTATATTAGTTAAAAATAAATAACTAACGGCAAAGCGTGAGCGCACGGCAAAGCCGCTCCGTTAGTCCCCTCCGTTGCCCCCAACGTCAACATCGGAGCGGTGGGCCCTTCTGCAGGGGAATATCCACACGGAGGGGGCCGAATATGCCGCGCTGCCGTGTGAGTTGTCTTTGCCGTGCGTTTTTATTTCCTTTGTCGAGCGTTTTGTCTCTGCCGTGTGTTTCTTATGGTTGTTACTGTGAGTTTTTTCGTTGCCGTGAGGGGATTTTCTCTGTGCCGTGTGTCGTTTCGTTGCCGTGGGTCCTGCCGGCGGGCTCACGACAAAGGTTTGTTTGCCATGTTACGGCTCACGGCAAAGTTGCAACGCACGGCAGCGAGCTTTTTTCTGCAATGATTCGATGACTCACTAAGATCAGCTTCAAGATGATGTATTTTAGGGCAGATGAAAGTTGAGATAGAACATCATTTTTGCAGTTTTTAGGATACGAAATATAGGACAGCCATTCTAGATAATGTATAATCGGATAGAAGGATAATCCCATATGCCAAAAAATAGGGCACACACACTTGGCTTTCTTCTCACATTTGCAAACAGGTATGCACCAATCTATGTCAAACACATCATAAATGAATCTAAAACAAATGAAACACAAATAGTACCTAATTGTTATTACATCACGCACAAAATTCATCAATTCTTACACAAATTGTTCAACCTGCAAATCAACACATAAATTTAAACAAAGTTTACCACATACAACATGAGACATACGAAGTTGAAACTAGTGGCTTTGTTGGCCAATTACACCTGGCCTCTGCAACAACGCAGTGCTCTAGCAGCCTTACGAATACACACGGCCCTAAAAATAAAAAGGACTACAATAAAAGAAAATAAATCATGCTACAGTGATCTATTCCTTACAGCAACAACACTAACACCACCAAGACAACACCAGAAGTCAATCTCCTCCAAAAAACGACGCCTCCAAGAAGAAAACAATGCACAAACACCGTCTTCGCCTGGTCATAGATCTTAGGTTTTCACCCTAAAGAAAGTTCTCTCTCACAAAACAATGCCTTCAACAAAGCCATTCCCAGGCACAGCCAATTAAGGCCGGACCTTAGATTTTCACCGTGTAAGTTAAGACTTTGAACTTCTCATGTGTTGTTGCCCCCACTTACGATGTCGCTGCTCCAAGTCATGACTCACCAAGACAATTCCTCATCGTCACGAAGACTCGAAACACCATTGCTAGTCCTCATATATCAGCTTCCATGACATTCTTTGTCAGCTGACTTCACCATGGAACAAGAAAGTGTATCGCATGATGGTAATAGCTAGTAGAGCTTCACAACGCTCCCTCTGAAACAAAACGGTCAGATAAAAACATGGGTGTGACTGAATCCCACCTGATACAGCAATCTCTAGGCATGAATCCCTAGTGGAGTTCACCGGCGGACCCTTCTAGAACATGACACGCCAGCCAGATCAATGGGGATAGGCATCCGACAGATCATAAATCTTGGCACAAGTTGGAACCTGTCAACACCCGAATTTTTAATCCTAGATGCCTGTTATGCCATACCTCGCAATCCCAGGATTATCATTTTTGCGAGATATAACATATTGGATATCACAGTATATCATCCATTACAAACCATAATAAGGTCTTACCGAAATAAAGGATTTCATGATCCAGTCTTAATACAAATCAAGCAGCGGAAAGAAACGTAGTAGGGGCTCCATCTTCAGAGTCACAGACAATGCTGACGATTGGAGATGATCCTAGTTGTCGTAGACGTCCTGCTGTCCATCATCCTGATAGTCCTCCTCATAGTCTGGCCACGGGAATAGCCAGGGACAAAGCCATGAGTACTCTTTAAGTACTCGCAAACTATCACTAACAAGTAAGGTAGTTCTAGTAGGAATCTTAAGCTCTAGGTTTATCTAAACTGAGTTTACAAGTAAAGAACACTAAGTTAAAGTTCTAAATCACTTAAGTGGGAACCTAGTTTTCGTATTCACAACCCTGTTGTGGTCAAGTCAAAATCATAGTTCACTTCACAAGTCATTTTGAAAACATCTGATGACGGAACAATATGGCCACTCCAACTGTCCATGACCACCGACGCGGCTATTCGAATAGTTTGACACTCTGCAGAGGTGGTACACTTTCACCACAAAATTCGATACATCCGTCAGGGATAACCCTGAATCATCATACTTAGTATGCGGATAATCAATCATAACCTTTCAATTACACACTCTAGTATAGGCACCTCCCCTATGAGCTTGGCCTCCCAGCCATGGCCATCTACCATCTTGGGCACTGCATAGGTGGACATTCACACTCACGAGGTAGCCTCAGATCAAACCTCTTCCACGAGGGAACCCATACTAAGGCATATAAACTTCTAGCTAAGCCCTACCCAATTCAGGTATTGTGGTTGTACGGTAAAATTGGAATGGTATCGCATCCGAACCCAACCATCAGTTTTTATAAAGGGCTAAGGCTCATGCCTCAACATTTTCATCATCAAATCCTTTTGTGTTTCTCAACACATGTCAAAACATTTCAATAGAATGAATCATTATTCCAAGGTTTTCATAATCATTTTCACCAAGTATTCCCATCTACAATGATCCACTTTTATGCTTAGCACTAGCCACTAAAGTTAAGAGTGTTCACTAATGAGGGGTGCTAATCTTCAATCTCATTTCATAGAATGACATCTAAGTATAACTAGTTAAGCCTAGTTTTATACTCTTTATGCTATCTATACTATTTTTTCAATACTCACAAAGCACTAACTAAAAGTAAAGAACTTTGGTAAAGTAAAAGGAATAAACCTTGCAAGTAAAACTTGGGATTGGTATAAGTCAAAGGTATATAACCAAAGCATTCCTAATGCATTTTGCTTAAGTTATCAAGTTTTCAAGTATTAGCTTGCATAGTTCTAGCTTGCATAGGTAAGAAACTTGCAAGCGTTAAGAAACTTTGGTCTATAAATGAATATGGGGTACAAAATCACCAAAAAATACTTAACTAATTTTATTTAACACACTAAGGCTCACACTTGATGATCTAGCATCATCCCAATCATCACATGAATTAAAGGCTTAATCTTATTTAGTTTTAGAAAAGTAATTTCTACTCATTGAAAATAATTAAGATTTAATATTCTCCAATTAAAATATGGGATCATGTTCACACATGCCATCACCACATATTCTAATACATGGGAATGTGATTTAAAGTGTTGATCATATTTTATAAAGTTTAAGATTATCATTTAATAGAATTAAAGTGACTAGAAATGCCTATATAGCATTATTTTGGTACTAGTCCAAAGTCACTGCATGCAAACCTAAATATTTTTACATGTTCATATAGATCTTATCAAATTTGACTTTTGAGAGTTGGAATCAACTCAAAAACATTTATGGTTGATTTTTGTAAAATGTTTGAAGTTGGAAAAGTGTCTGTCTTGTTATTTTTGGTATAGTTGATCTCTAACTCCAAATGATTTAAATCCAATTGGCCTGGATAGATAATTTAAATATCTTTCTAAAAAATTGGAATCATGCAATTTGGTTTAGTGAATCTCTATGAATTGATTTTTGAATCTACTGATAGAATGTGGTTTTAACTAAATGGGAAAATCCTTACTTGAATTCACTGAGCTGTGCGGGGAAACTAAACGGGCTAGCCCAATCTGCACAGCATAGCGCAGCAGGCTGCTGACAGAGGGGTTCCACTAGTCAGCGACTTAAACTAATCAAAATGGTATCTATGAATATAGGCCCTACGATTAAAAGACGATCCAACGACGGCAGTTCATCGTCGACGACGAACAGCTCCGGCGAGGAATTAAACCTAACGCGGCGGTGGGGGGTCTGGTGGGGATCACCTAGGCTCCAGCTAGGGTCGGCGATGGCGGCGAACGATGTGGTCGACGATGGCGGTTCTAACGGTGGTCACGGTAGCTCTTTGGGCTACTTCAATCGACCACGCCCTTCTCCTTCTGCATCGGTGGGCTCCAGCCAAATTCCGGCGAGGAAGAGGTCACCTTGCTTCAGGAAGAAGTGTGGGAGGCTTAGAGAGGAGTGGGGAGTGTGCTGGTGTGGAGAATGGAGGCAGAGGGGGTCTCTATTTATACCGCGACGAGGGGACTGAGCGGCATGGGCTCGGGTTCATCGATGACGATGATACAAGCGGCTAGCAGCACAGCTGAAGGTAGGGGGGTGCGTTATTCCCTGGCGGTCATCATGGAAGTAATGACATGGCATGGGGCGGTCTAGGCTGGTTAGGTGCATGTGATGCTCTTCGCGGGAGCGGCGGTGTTTGCGACGGTGCACGGGTGCTACGGGTCGCGCGGCGGCGAACGGGGGTGTCTAGGAGGTGGTGGTGATCATGGCGAGTGGGCGCGTGTGCGGAGAGAGCGAGGCGCGGTCTATGCGAGGCAGTCGGGTGCGGCGCTCTGGCGTGTTCTCGGCATAGCGCAAAGACATAGGGTGTGGCGTCGCTTGGGTGGTCCAGGGCCAGGCTGTGGTCGTGGCTTGGACAGGGGGTGGTGGCGGTGGACGGTGGCGTGTCTAGTGCACATCATGGGCGAGGGTGGCATGGTCGCTGGCGCTCTGTCCACTGTCGGCCAGTGAGTGTAGCTTCGGCGGCGGCGCACTGGTACACAACGGCTAAGGGGGAGAGTGGTCTGGTTCTGCTCGACACTGGGGAGACAGGGGAGTGAAGAGGGAACCAAATGGTCTAGGATCACTGCTCAAACAATGAAGTTAGGCCAGAGTTAATTAGTGCCTGCCAGTTTTTGTTTAAATGGCCGCAAGAAAATTATTTTGAAATTTTCAAATGAAATTTGTCGAGTGATTTGGTCTTAAGCTTGAGTGCCTATGATTGCTTGTAAAAGGCAAGGTGAATTGATTTGGATGGTTTTTTCAGAAGTGTGATCTTACCGTATGAACTAGATTCAAATTTGAACTATCCTTTAAATTGATTTGGAATAGCTTTGGTGAGTTTGTAAAGTGGGCCTTGATTCACTTTTACTTGGTTCTAGCAAGGGGTGAAAAGAAGTAGAAATGTTTATGTTAGAATTTCTCTTCTAGGAACACTCAAAGTGGCCTAGTGGTTAACTTTGGTCAAAATGACCATTTGGTTATTTAGTTCATATTTGATTTCTTTTTCTTTGGATTTTGTTTGTAATTGGCCTAGATGATGTAGTATTCATCCTTAAACCATTTCTCATCATTTGTAGCAATCAAACATGGCAAATTCAATCAATTCTACACTAATGCAAAGCACACATGCATTCATATAGATTTTTGGAATAAAAGTTTTTGTTAACCCTAAACTTGGGTGATTAGATCTTGATAAACTTGATTTATGTTTTTGGGGTGTTACAGAACCCTAGGACCTCCAGCCTTATTCAAGCCGATCTAGTAACCCCCAAGCATGTTGGAAATATGCCCTAGAGACAAATAATAATAATGATTATTATCATATTTCATAAAGTTTATGATTAGGTTCTATATCATGCTATAACTATGTTGAGAGGAAACATGAATACACGTGTGATATATAAACAACCATGGGTTCCTAGTGAAACTCTAGTCACTGGTTCATTGGTCAACATATGATCAAGTTTCCTGATCATGTGGCATTTATGCTAGTTGGAAATGGAGTCAACTCATTCTGAGAATGAGATGATGAACCAAGACCCAACATAAACAGCATGACCCGATCATGTCACGAAGTTCAAGTTACGATGATTAGAAATGGATCCTCGTAGACTATTCCTTAGACCGTGAGGTATATCAATCAATGTCTCCCGAGAAAGCTTAGATAGCATCAAACGTCACTTGGTAATACAGTGATAATAAAGGTGTGTTCAGGTATTCGGAAGGAATCATAGAGGAAATATATGCCAAGGGCGGGATTTGTCCGTCCACGTGACGGAAATATACTCAAGGTCCCACTTGGAGAAGTTATACCCAATAGCTGCGTAGCGTGTGATTTGTTCACAGGGATATCACTTGTCGGAACGAGTCAAGTAGCATTGTTCGGTAATGAGATTGAACACAACATGGTGATGTCATTGATCAGATCTCAGGCAATGCAAGTATCGAGAGACAAAGGGAATAAGACACGACTGTCCCGGTTCAAACAAAGAAAGATCTTCGTGGAATGCCACAGGGGTCACATGGCCATCCAGGTCCCTCTGCTGATCATTGGTTCGGGAGTGTCCGGACCATGTCTGGAGTGTTCCTGAACCATGGGGTATCACGCTTAAGGGTATGATGATGCTTAGAGAGTGTTTATAGGATCGGTAGAATCACCGAAGAAGAGTAGAGAGAAAATCGGAAGGGTTTCGGTAATTCGGAGGATGTCCGGAGTGGAGGTGGAAGGTGTTCCATAGCCACGGGAGACTGAATAATATATGAATGAATGTTAATATTGATTTAATCATTGTTCATAATTATTTAATAAAGAGAAAATCAATTTAAAGGCCAAAGGCTTTAATGGGCCAATTCCGGAGGGAAGAGGGCCCATTAGGGAAAGCAAAGAGGGGAGAAGGGGCAAGGGGGTGGCCAGCTGGGCCAAGCCCCCCGTGCAGGGCCCACTAGGGCCGGCCGGGTGGTCGCCCCCCTCTCCCTCTCCTTCAGTCCCACCCCGGGACTTTTGAGGGAGGTAGTACCTCCCCTCCCCCTATATATAGTGGGGGGTATTTGGCCAAATAATACACACAATATTCAATAAAGGTTTCCTCACTTTGGGGAGGCCTCCAATTGATATTTCTCTCTCTCTCTCTCTCTCTCCCGTGACAGTGGTCCCAAGTTCGGACTACGCGAACGAGAGACATCTTCAAAGTGGAGTGCCGTCGTGCTGCGGGATTTAGATCGAGGAGCTCTACTTCCGCCAACTTCTGCTGGATCAGGGGAAGGAAGCGGGGGGAGGAGTCATCACCAGGAACCGGGACGTGTGTAACTCCCCGCGAGGGTGTCACACTTGAGGCACTCAAGTTGTTGGAGCCACAGGAGCGCAAGGACTTCATCACGACCTTGAGGTCAGCTTTGGCTCGTCTACATGAACCACGCTATCCTGAGCATTGACAACGCTTTTCGGTCTTCAAGGGTAAGTTCGCGAAAAGCCATTCTCGTTACTGCATTACTAATAGATAGGTCCTGACAATATCAGGGGTTCAGGGGCGTAGGGTAAAATTTATTGTTTTCATATGCGGAACCCCTACAAAGCTACCCGTCGGCACCATGATCTCCCACTCTAAACCTTACCAGCCAGGCCACACTAGTAGAGAATGGGCCTCTAGTCCCGGTTCCAGATGGCCTCTAGTCCCGATTCTGCTACCGGGGACTATGGAATCGGGACTAGAGGCCAAATCTCTAGGTCCCTGTTTGGTTATGAACCGGAACTAGAGTCCACCCAAGTGGCAGCTGCAAAGCGGCGTGGCGGGAGGACCTTTAGTCCTGGTTGGTAACACCAACCGGAACTAGAGGACATGGGCACTAGATTTAGGGTTTTTAGGGGGTTTCATTTTCAATTTTTTTTTCATTTTTTTTATACAATTTGGTGCATATATGGAGATCATTAAATCACTAGAATGTCATGCATGTTGACGCATATATAATATAACATATAATGTATATGTTGATGTATATATAATATAACTTGTCTTACGAGCATCCATATATATACAATTGATTACATGGAGATCACAACTGGGACTAGAGCTCACCTATTCGATTATATGGAGATCATTAAATCACATAATCTCGTGGTATGGATTTTACCCTTGGGTCTATGAAATTGTCAACCAAAAATCCCGCCAATTCCTATTGAATTTCTACTAGGCGCTCCTTCGGTTCGAGTTTCTCCCGCAGTCTTTCCAACTATATATATAAAAGAAGGAGATCAACATGAATATCAATCGTATTTCACCAGAAGACTCACGGATCCAGAAGACGAGATGGAGTAGGGCCACGAGGGGCCCACACCACCTGGCCGCGCGGGCAAGGCCCAGGCCACGCTTGGTGGGTGGTTGTGGCCACCTCGGCTGCCCCTTGGCCTCCGTCTTCACCGATAAGTTGCCTCTTGACCTAAAAACCAAGGGGGGTTCGACGTTTTTTACAGGAAAGAGTTCTGTTGTGCCGCCACCACCAGATTCCGCAATTCAGAACCAGAAAACTCCGCTCTGGCACTCTGTTGGGACGGTGAATTGGAGGAGATCATCGCCATCATCATCACCATCGCTTCTCCATCGACCATCCATGTTTCCCCCATCAATGAGTGAGTAATATCTCGGCTGTAGGCTATGAGGATGGTAGGGATGGATGAGATCGTTCATGTAATGGCCTCAGATTGTTAGGGCATGGTGCCTAGTATCTTTTATTAGTGCTTTATGACTTTGTTGCGACTTGTTGTGCTTAATGCTTGTCACTAGGGCCCGGGGTGCCATGATCTCAGATCTGAACATGTTATTGAGTTCATTATGATAGTATTGTTTTTGGTCTTATCTGCCAGTTGTTTACACATGTTGTTGTCCGGAACCTATGCCCCGAAGTGACAGAAATCGGGGATAACCGGAAGGGAATGCCTTTGATGTGAGGATCACATGTGTTCACGGAGTGTTAATGCTTTGCTCCGGTTGCTCTGTTAAAAGGAGCACCTTAATTGCCCAGTAGTTCCTAGAGGGCCCCGCTGCAAACGTGCTGGCAGGACAAAAGATGTTGTGCAAGTTCTCATTGCGAGTACGTATGACTATATATGGAACACATGCCTAGGATTATCTAGTACTTGGATTGCTTTATCTTATTTATCTGCAATTGCCCTATGTTCTATTGCTATGTGAATTGTCTTGCCATGCAATGCCCGTACATCCATCCCTATGCCTACCGCGCTTTAATCCTACTATTTGCTGCAATTGTTACTACTGTCTTTAGTTTTACTACTGTTATTACTTTAATATTGCTACTACATAACTGTTGCTACTGATAAACTGCTATGAGCAAGATTGTTTCTAGGTGCAGCTGAATTGACAACTCAGTTGTTAAGGCTTATAAATATTCTTTGGCTCCCCTTGTGTCGAATCAATAAATTAGGTTTCACTTCCCTCGAAAATACTGCGATACACGCCCTATACTTGTGGGTCATCAAGACTTCTTTCTGGCACTGTTGCCGGGGAGCATAGCTCTATTTATCAAGTTCACTTGGAATCACTATTGTTTGCTGCCCTCCATCCATCATGGGTAAGTCTCGTGATGGCCAGGTTCATATTTTACCATCCACTTCAAGATGAGGTATGGTTCTGAACACCTCTGTTGCTCTTGATTCACCGTTTGTTATGAGTAAGCTCCTTACGCCACCACATACACATGCTACACACACTGCTACTACTGCTGAATCTGAAACTTCTGATACTTATGATGCTACTTCTACTGTGCTTGATAAGAGTGGTTCATTAGGTCCTTTCCTAGATGCTACAATTGCTAGAACTATAGCTAGAAATACTGAAACTCCTAATGAAGACACTACTACACCTGTTAGTTCACCTGAGTCTAGAGAGAGCTATGATATTGAAGACGGTTATATTGAGATGACCGATGAATTTATTAAAGAATGTCAAAACACCCATGATAGGAGTGCTATAAGAGTCTCCTTGAGAGGCGTACTATAAAAACCAAATTGTCTCCTAATACTAAGTTTTTTTGCATCTCCCATAGACATTAAAGATAAGGATTATGATTTCTCTCTTGATCTATCTTACATAGCTATTGTTGAGAAAGAACCTTTTTGTGGGAATAAGAATGAAAGTGTGGTAGAACACATGACTGAGCTTTCTACCATGAGCGGCTTATTTTCGGATGATATTAAGATGCGCACCTACTTTGTTGCTAAATTTTTCCCTTTTTCACTCAAAGGAGAAGATAAAACTTGGTTTAATAATTTACCTCCTGGATCTATTAATAGCCCTAATTGCTTGATTAGTACTTTCCTGCAAAAATATTTTCCTCCTTGTGCTAGACATGCTATTTTGCAGGAACTTTTTGATTTTAAACAGGGAGAAAAAAAGATATTGCCTGAATCATGGGGAAGCTTTTGTGCTTTGATTCATGCACAGGCTGGATGTCCATTACCTAAGAATGAGCTTCTTGATATATTTTATAATGGACTAACTGAAGAATCTAGGACATACCTGGATAGTTGTGCTGATTGTGTTTTTAGGAATAGGACTCCCAAGGAAGCTGAGGAATTAATGGCTAAAATAAGCAAGAATTACGAAGACTGGACTCCTCCTGAACTAGCTATACCTGAAACAATTATACCTGAACCAGCTATACCTGCGTCTATACCATGATCTAAGAAGAGGGGAGTTACTGAACTAAATGATGAAGTGATGAAGGAAGCTAAGAAATGTCTTAAGGAGAAGAGAATTAAAGCTGCAAATGTCAAGAATTTACCTCCTATAGAAGAATTATGTAAGACAATCCCCCACTCATCCACTATTGAGGTACACTCTCTCCAACATTTTGATGAACGTGATATCCCTTACTCTAAACCTCCTGATCAATGCTTAGACGAATTTGATGTTTTTATTGTTCAGCAAGATAATTTTAATAAAAGGGTGCAAAATCATTTAATGGAAAACACTAGAGCTATTGTTGAGTTGAAGGATATTGTGGAAAGAACCTCTAATGATGTTAAAATGCTTGTTAAATATTTTGAAATGGTTCAAACTCAAATTGATCAGCTTATTAAAGTACAAAAGGACTTACTAGTTAATGCTGCTAAAGAAAAACATGCTTATGAAATTAGAACTAGAAGTGGTGCTGATAACCAGGATCCTCTATATCCCGAGGGGCATCCTAAAAGAATTGAGCAGGATCCTCAACAAACTGAAAATAGTGGTACTACCCCAAAGAAAAGAAAAAAGAAACATAAAACCATTGTAGAACCTTCTGAACCTGCTAAAGATCCTAATAGCATATCTGCCTCTGATGCTAAAACTGAAAGTGGTAATGAAGAAAATGATGCTCCTGATAAAGAAAATGTTGAAGAAGAACCCGAAAGGCACACTAAGAATACTAAATACACTAAAGAAGATTTTGTTGCTAAGAAACATGGTAGTGAGAGAGAGCCCTGGGTCCAAAAACCTATGCCTTTCCCTGATAAGAAACACAAGTCAAAGGAAGATGAACACTATAACAAGTTTTGTGAGTGGATGAAACCTTTATTCTTGCAAATTCCTTTGACTAATGCTATTAAATTACCACGTTATTCAAAGTATATGAAGGATATGGTCTCTAATAAAAGGAAGATCCCTAATGAAGAAATTTCTACTTTGCTTGCTAATTATTCCTTTAGTGGTAAAGTTCCAAAGAAACTTGGAGACCTAGGGATTCCAACCATTCCATGCTCTATTAAAAATAGTTACGTTAGAACTGCTTTGTGTGATTTGGGAGCAGGAGTTAGTGTTATGCCTTTTTCTCTCTACAAGAGACTTCAACTGGAAAAACTAATACCAACTGATATATCTTTGCAAATGGCTGATAAATCTACTACTATTCCTGTCGGTATATGTGAGATGTACCTATTCAAGTGGCTCATAATTGCTTGATATTAACTAATTTTGCTGTGCTTGAAATGCCTGAACATGATAATATGTCTATTATTCTTGGCAGACCTTTCCTCAATACTACAGAATTGTAATCAAGGAAAGGTGACTTTTAATGTTAATGACAAAGAGCATACTGTCTATTTCCCCAAGAAGATTTATAGGACTTATGGTTTAAATTCAATTGAACATGTTGAGGGCATTCAAATTGGAGAAATATATTGTCCCATACCAAAAGAAAAATATGAAACTATTATGATTGGGACCATTGCTATCAAGGTTGAGGTAACATAATCATTAGTGGAACACAAAGTTTTGTTTAAAAATTGTTTTGGTAACAAGACCTGATTAACCTTGTTAACAAAGGGATTTTAATGAACAAAACAATGTTTTCACCATTGTTGGGGGGATACCCCCGGGTAGGGTCACGCCGGGGTATAAAGGCCGAGTTAGCCGAGGTACGGCAAGGTCAAAGCAAGTGCTGGCTGAGTCACCTCAAGGAAGGCCAAATCACGGAGTAACCCAGACCGGAGGATGTCCGCCTAACTGAGTCCCGGCCAACGTATGTCGTATGCCGGCAGGATTTATGTAACTTGTATGCAGGTACCAGTGTGGCCGGATTAACCAGGCATGATCCAGGTTATATCAGGCTTGCAAGAGAAGGAAGGTATCTCGCTGGTCAAAAGGTGGTCACTGTACGCTGGAGCATGAGCGAAGCAGACAGAGAAATGACCACCGAGGCGTGGCCGACAAGGGTGACGCGCCCTGTGTCGGATGACGCTGACGCCGCAGAGGCTCACGTAGCCTCTGCATGGCTTACAATGGCGAAAAGTGACCTGGTCGGTTTGCTATTTTAGGAAGAGGCATATTTATGCCTCCACGTATGCCCTAATTGGAGACCTAGCCACCCCTATATAAGGAGGGCTAGGGCATCTATAGAGAGGGTTGAGTTTTACTTGGTTGATCGCTAGTTGGTTGGCATTTGGGTAGTGGGTTCCTGAGGGAAAAGTTGTGGTGAGAGTAAGAGAGTTTCTTCTTCCTCCTCTCCTGAATACAACTGAAGGAACACTTGTAAACTCATCTAGCTTGAAGAATACAAAGCATCCGTGTGTGGAATCACCACACTATCCCTCCCCGGATTCCTCTAGTGCATATTGTCCCCACCTTTAGCCTATCCATGGCATCTGCCGTGACACCACCACGACAGTTGGCACCCACCGTGGGGCTAGCGGCGCTAGCAGGAGTGAAGATCCGGACGGGAAACCTCATTGGCAACGGTGAGCGCATCTTCCCTGGGCTCGTTCAATGCTTTGGAGCGCTGGACTTCGTCAGTGAAAATGTTGGCTGCTTCGGCAAACGACCTCTTCCGCGCAATGGCCTTTTCTTCAAGCTTGGCGCTCACAAGATCCACGTCATTATCGATGTGTCATGCGTTCACCCGCGGCATGTCGTCGAGGGAGGCGAGCCACCCCTTAGCGCAGCTCGCGGGGCGCGTATCACTCGCTCCCCTGACCGCGCCGAGGTGATGATGACGGTGCCTGGCGCTGGTGCTGGCGCGAGCAAGGATCCGACACCAGATCCGGAGGTAACACCCAAGGCACCGAGGAAAAGTAGAGGTCCTCCACTAGAGAGGCCAGAGAACGTGCTGCAACAGGCGATAGATAGCTTGGCAAGTCCCATAGCACCTGTGGTAGATCCGGCTCAGGCACAAGCCGAGTTAGAGGAGACTAGGCAGAAAATACTAGAGGGTGCGAAAAAGATAGCAGCGGCTCAGCAGTCGTTGAACATGACACTGTGTGAGTACGCAAAGGAAAATAAGGTAGATGTTGTAAAAGTGAAGGGGAGAAACCTCATTAGTGAAATGAACAAAGAGGGTGATACTAGAGTGGAGGAATCAGAGAACATTCTATCCGTGGGCTGCCGAAGTACAGTACCCTAGCAAAGAACCTCAGAGCAGCAGATGCAGCTGCGTCCGAGTTAGAGGGTTTGACGGGTGAAGCCCGACAAAGACAGCAGGATAGGGTCAATGAGTTAGTTTGGATCGCAAATAGACAAAATGAAGAATTGCTCAGGGCTAACCTGGCAAGGGCTGGGGCTTCCAAGGTCGTTCACTCAGCGATAGGTAACCTAGAGAAATCTGCTGGAGCTACATAGTCCCCTCATGGTGCCCAAGAAGAGAGGAAGTGGTGACCTCGGTGAGAAGAAACAAGCAGATAGTCCCATATGACCCGGCAAGGCCAAGAAAAGGAAAAGCAGTGCTGGGAAATGAGGATCGACGAAGTGTCAGCCGAGGTGAAGCTGGCCGAGGTAACCGCGACCAAGGCAATGCCGGTCAGGGAAACGCTGTGAACGGCAATGCCGGACAGCGCAACTCGGCGGGTGCAGGGCAACCGCAGCAGTGGAATATACCACGGCAAGAGTGAAGTGCCGGCCAAGGTATGCAACAGAGAGCAACTCCACAGGAGCAAGATAGATACAATGATGGTGATTCGGAAATGGTGAACGCAGCATACCCTAGGCCGGACTATCACGTGATAGGGTCAAGGTTGGGAAGTAGGAACTTGATGCCTGATGACGCCAGGTTAAAACTGGATCGGCTCTATAGGTCGGAGCAAATTGAGGGGCAAGGTCCTCCGGTTCCAGCGTGCTTTGGGCCCTAGATCATGAACGAACCTCCAGTACCTAACTTCCAGTTACCCAGAGGCACAAAACATATGACGGTAGCACCAAGCTGGAGGATTGGTTGATCAACTACGCAACGGCGGTGAAAATTGCTACAGGCAACCTGAGATGGGCTGTGAGATATGTACCTCAGATGTTGGAAGGGCCAGCGAGGGTATGGCTAAACAATTTGCCACCTAGAAGTATCAACTATTGGATTGATTTTGAGGAAATGTTTGTCCGTAACTTCTCAAGCACGTAGGAGAGGCCGAATCAGCCACAAACATTAGCAATGTGCAAGCAGAGACCAAATGAGACAGACCGGGAGTTCTTAACCCGTTGGTGCACAGTGCAAAACTCATGTGAGGGCGTGATTGAATCACATGCCATAGCTTGGTTTGCGCAAGGGTGCAGATATGCAAGCATGTTGTGGCAGAGGTTACAAAGGGATATGCCAACTACACTGGCAGAGACAATCCGGATTGCTGATTCATATGCCTTGGGTGACCCAACTCAACCCAGGCTTGTGTCAAACGAGTCAAATGAGGAGTACTACCCGCGAGATGGAGCCGGGTCATCCAGGCGGAATGATTACCGGGGTAAGAGAAGAGATGATAGACCGGATTACAGGTACAGTTCGCAACAAGTTGCTGCTGTAAATCAAGATCAACCCGGCAGCAGGAAGTAATCAGAGTCAGAAAACTGGAGGACAACAGTGGACCCCAAGGAGTGATGGCAAGAAAACTTGGACGCCTGAGCAAAAGAGACAGTGGCAAGAAAAGAAGGACCGGCTGAGGTATACGTATGAGGCAATGCTGGATCAGCCGTGTAAATTTCACACGCCAAATCCGAGTAACCCGGCGGGTCACACAACACGGCAATGTGAGTGGATGAGACAGATAGAACAAAGTGCGATGAATGCTCAGGCACCTCGGAACGATCAACCTCGGCATGAGTTACCCCGCAGCAATTACTCTCCGGAGCGAACACGCAATAGTTAATGTTGCCACCACCTCCACCGAGGTATGAGAACCATGAGAGAAGGGATGCAGTGCATCAGGTGGAAAATCAGCATCATCCAGATCAAAGGTATCCCGGCAATGAGGGGAGAAATGAATACAGAGAGCATCACCAGAGTTACTGTGTTTTACCACGGAAGAGACAGATAGAAAGAGCTTGCAACGCCGACATATGGAAGTGAATGCGGTAATGCCAGCAGTGACGAGGTATATGCCTTGGTCGGATCAGGAAATTACGTGGAGTATCAAGGACCATCCCAAGCTTATGCCTAGTCCTGGTTCATATGCACTGATATTGGACCCAACATTCATCGGGCCAAATATTAATGTAAGATTCTCTAAGGTGCTGATTGACAATGGCAGCAACATCAATATTATGTACATGGACACAATGCGCAAGTTGGGTATCTCGGAGAACATGCTCCAGGCCACGAGAACAACTTTCCATGGTATTGTGCCAGGCATTTTCTGTGAACCCATTCGCAAGGTCCGGGTAGACGTGCTATTTGGCACAAGAGATAACGGCCGAACTGAAAATTTGGAGTTTGAGGTGGTGAACCTAGAAAGTGCGTATCATCACGCATTACTCGACAGGCCTGCCCTGAACAAATTCATGGCAAGTTGTCACATCAGTTACCTGAAGATGAAGTTGCCCAGGACAAATGGAGTAATTACCATAGTAGGACATTTTCGACGTTCCATTGAGTGGCGTCAGCCGAGTCAACCTGGCCGAGTCACTCGTGATTACACAAGAAAAAGAAAGATCCAGGAGGTGGCGGCATTGG
>CAJUXJ010002159.1:0-23055 GCA_910589775.1 Avena eriantha
ACCATGGTGTGCACGTTGTCACTTTCACACACATGGGAGAGCAGAGATCTAGTAAAGCACTTGAGAACAAGGTAGATCTATAGATACAAGTCATGATCTCAATAAGATCATGCATAGAGAGAGAGATGAACACATAGCTACCGGTAGAACCCTTAGCCTCGAGAGAGAACTACTCCCTCCTCATCATGGGAATCAGTCAACGATGATGGAGATGGCGGTGGAGATCGATGGAGATGGCTCCGGGGGCACTTCCCCGTCCCGGCAGGGTGCCGGAACAGAGACTTTTGTCCCCGAATCTCCCCTTGGTGGCGGCGGCGCTGCGGAACTTTTGTGGGATTTCTGATTGACGATCTAGGGTTTGGCTTCGAGAGGCTTCTTATAGGCAAGAGGGCAAGGTCGGTGGGCGACCAGGGGGGCCATACCACACTGGTGGCGAGGGCCAGGGTGGGCCCGCGCCATGGGGTGGTGTGGGCCACCCTGTGGCCCCTCTCCAACTCTCCTTCTGGCTCCGTGAGTCTTCGGAAAATATCAACTTTGGCTTTTGTCCGTCCAATTCCGAGAATATTCATTTTTGACTTCCTGGAACCAAAAACAACAGAAAAATAGGCAACTGACACTGTGGCATCTTGTTAATAGGTTAGTCCAAGAAATCATATGAAAAGTACTCCAAAGTTGGAACAAAACATAAGAAAGTAGATAAAACCAAGCATGGAACATCAAAAATTATAATACATTTGCAATGTATCAACATCCCCAAGCTTAACTCTGCTCGTCCTCGAGTAGGTAAGTGATAAAAAGAAAGAATAATTTTTGAGGTGACATGCACCATCAAATACTTGATCAAAGTATTTGCAAAACATTCAAAGCTGGGATCATAGTACTTCAATCATAACATGAAAGACAAAGTTCTAGCAATAAGCAAAGAAACTATGATGCAACATGAAAAGGCATAAACAAAAGATTCATGAATAACAATGCTTTGCAAGACGTTTGTTTGTTTCACATAAAGAAACATAGCATAATAGTATTCAGCTTGTCCCTCAATAGAGTAGCAAATATAAATGCATAGGACACCTTCAAAGTTCATAAGAGTGACTAGATACAATAGTTTAAAACAAGCAATAACAAGTTATGCATCAATCAACTAGTCTTGGACAATGCACATAGAACTAAGAATGGCCACTATGCTCTCAAAGTAGGTGCATAAAGATAGAAGGTGGAGACTCAATATAATGGTGGAAGAAAGCCTTTTGTAAAAGGAAGTAGGGATTCAAGTCTCATAAAGAGCTTCCAAAAATTATGGTACTTATAGCTTTCAGCTCTCATTGCCCCTATCATAAGCATCTTGAAGTGATTAAGGTTAAAGTGAACAAACTATGGTGTACATGCTTGACGAAGTATAAGTCAGAAATCTCATGTCCCTTGTATACGAGGGTTGCTCCTCATGCTACTCAAGTTTAGTCACCGGTAAGTTCTTGTCATCGTAAGTACATGTGTATCATAGAGAACCGCCAACGGGGTACCCCTTGCCCGATGATACGAAAGAATCCCCATATCGAAATGACAAGGCAAGCAGACAACGAGCATCTCAGCATTCTTCTTATTTACCATGGGAATATGGTGCTTTTTTCTCTCTTTCCTCTTTTCATAGTATCTCTTTTTTCTCTTTTCTCTTTTTTTTCTCAATATAGGACTCTTTTTTTATAAGAAGAATGCTTCATAGACAGCTCATTATGGTTACGCTGCAGGTTTCCACCATGTCAGCATGGATTAGACCAGCGGCCCAGGCGTTTCTCTAACACATATACATAACTCCATGGATTACAAGCTCCCCTTTCATTTCACACCGACGACATCCATATACAAAAGGGCATGATATCAACTAGGTACAAGTACCAAGTGCAATGTTGAAAGCGTTCCCCATGAAAGCATGGTTCTGCTAATTCCCAACAAATAAGTGCAAGCATATACAACATAGAAGACACAATGGTTCAAGTTTATTAAGGGCAAGTAAAGTAAAGTGTGCCATCAAGTTCGTGAGAGCTTTAATCACTAGTTTTCTCATAACAAGTGGAAGGTAAACAAAAGCATGAATATACTTGGAATAGCATAAGCTAGTAGGTAGGTATGGTGGACTCTTTGGAATAACTTGGTTTAGGGAGTTGGATGCATGAGTGGAACTCATACTTTGTTGTGGAGGCTAGCAAAAGACTGGGAGCGACAAACTAAGAGAGCAATAATGGCCATAATCATGCAGAGCGACAAAACATCATTGATCAAAGCATAAAGTGATACTACAAGTTGAAAACTAAAGGATCATAAAGGCTATGGTGACTTGAGATAGTCATAACATGGTGTGAGCATGTGCCAAGTCAACCCAAATAAAGCATCAAAGGAGAATACCACTATACTATGCTTTAATATGCTAAAACAACGCATGATTCATCCAAGGCACATTAAGCAATCTCAATTGTTTATAACAAGTCATGCTACAGCAAAGAATACTAAGCATAAAGCCAAAACAATATCAAGCATGGCATGACAAAGCATAGGCCACAGTCAAAAACAAGCTCTTTTTACCACATAAGCATGAACTTTCCTACTCTTTTCCAAACCAAACCAAACTATTTGCAAACCAAAGTATGAAAGAGGGGGTCCAACCAATTTATTCAGAACACTAAGCAAACAAGAAAACTAAAAACCAAAACAAAAACGAAAAAGAAGACGCTCCAAGAAAAACACAACTGTGCATGAAACAATAAAAATGAAGTGTTTGGAAGAAACCTGGGATTTTTATTGATGAAGAAGGGGATGCCTTGGGCATCCCCAAGCTTTGACGCTTGTACTTCTTGGATATTTCTTGGGGTGACACGCGTGGCATCCCCAAGCTTGAGCTTTAGTCCATCCTTCATCTCATTACTCATTCCTTCCATACACCTAAATTTTTCCTTCATACAAAACTTCACACAATCTTTATTACCAACATTAGTGCACTCAAGATAAATAAGTCTTAAGGTTCAGTTCTAACACCAAATAAAATTTCATTAGAACACTAGATACTGTAGCACTTCCCTCAAAAGCTCAATTTCCCAAAAGAACTCAAGAAGGAACCAACAAGAAGAAAATGCAGAAAATGGCAGAAATCTGTCAAAACAGACCAGCAGGTACGAATTTTTTCGAAGACCTTATGTTGCTCAAATCAAAAAGTGTTGAACTAATGAAAGTTAGATAACAACCGGGGGCAGAAGCACAAAAATTACAGCTCAATCCGACATACAGAGCTCTCTCACGAATTTTTACGGTGAAACACAGAAATCTGTTTCGAGATAGCAACGTTCCCAATCATTACTTCTCTCTCATTAGAGGTTACTCTTGGCACAAAAAGCAAATAAAAAGGATAAGGAGCAGTTATTACAGAGGTAATAACTTCCAAGACTCATCTAAAACTTTTGGGTTATCTCCCAATAAGTACTTTTCTTTAACGCCTTTAAGTTAGGCTTGATAGTTTGAGAAGATGCTCACATAGGAAATATGAATTGAAGTAAAAGAGAGCATCAAGAAGCAAATTCCAAACACATTTAAGTCTAACCCACTTCCTATGCATGGAATCTTGTAAAAAACAAGTCATGAAAGCATAAAACAACAAGCATAGGAAGGCAAAACAAGTGCAACTTCAAAATTTTCAACATAAAGAGGGGAAACTTAATATTGTTGAGATACATAAAACCATGTTTCCCTCTCTCATAATAACTTTCAGTAGCATCATGAATAAAATTAACAATATAACTATCACAAGAAACATTCTTATCATGAGCCACATGCATAAAAGAATTAATACTCCCCACATAAACATAGTCATTCTTATTGATTGTAGTGGGAGCAAAATCAACAAAATAGCTATCATTATTATTCTCATCACCATAATCATCAAATATAGTTGGCATATTGTAATCATAATTAATTTCCTCCTCAATAGTAGGTGGACTGAGAATCTCATATTCATCATTGTAATCATCATATATTGGAGGCATAGTATCATCAAAGTAAATTTTCTCCTCCATGCTTGGGGGACTAAAAAGATCATACTCATCAAAACTAGCTTCCCCAAGCTTAGACTTTTCCATAGCATTAGCAATAATGGTGTCCAAAGAATTCATACTAACAACATTGCTATTAGCATGCAAATAAAGTTCCATAGGTTTCTTAATTTTCTTTTCAAACACTTCATGTCCTAACTCAAGATAAATACTATAAAGCTGTCTTATTTTGTTGTTGTTTTCCATTAAGCCTAACTAGTGAAAAAAGAAACAAAAAGACAAAATTGCAGAATCTAAAGGAAATAACTTCGAGCACTCACACCGGAGGATGTGAGTACCTTTTACCTTACCTCCCCGGTAACGGCGCCAGAAAATAGCTTGCTGGCGCGTGGTTGACGTGGGAGCTTCTTCTTCTTCAGTCCCGGCAACGGCACCAGAAAATAGCTTGATGTCTACGCACTTCTATTCTTGTAGACAGTTGTTGGGCCTCCAAGTGCAGAGGTTTGTAGAACAGCAGCAGGTTTTCCCTTAAGTGGATCATCCAAGGTTTATCGAACTCAGGGAGGAAGTGGTCAAAGGTATTCCCTCTCAAGCAATCCTGCAATCAAGATACAAGAAGTCTCTTGTGTCCCCAACACACCCAATACACTTGTCAGGTGTATAGGTGCACTACTTTGGCGAAGAGATAGTGAAATACAAGTGGTATGGATAATATAAGTGGTAACGGTGATAGAAAATAACTTGATGGCGTGGAAGAGACTAAAGGCAAACTGAAATAAAGATGAAAGCAATCAAATATGTAACAAATCTAGTAGCAAACAGTGTATCAATGCTTAGAAACAAGGCCTAGGGATCATACTTTCACTAGTGAACACTCTCATATAAATATATTCTCTTCATGATACTACTCTTAACTACTCTCCGGTTGAACACTCTAATCGATGGGAGGGCTATAACAACACTCCTCAAAGTAAGCCTTTCCCATCTAGAAAACCCCACACTGTCACCTTGAGCACTAGATGAGTCCAACAAACACCACAATTTCATAAAGACATCCAACTCCAAATATAACTCATAATAAGTATTTGTAATCTCTAGCCTAAGTGCCACCATGGTGTGCACGCTGTCACTTTCACACACATGGGGAGAGCAGAGATCTATTAAAGCACTTGAGTAGCAAGGTAGATCTATAGATTACAAGCTCATGATCTCAATAAGATCATGCATAGACAGAGAGATGAACACATAGCTACCGGTAGAACCCTTAGCCTCGAGAGAGAACTACTCCCTCCTCATCATGGGAATCAGCAACTGTGATGGAGATGGCGGTGGAGATTGATGGAGATGGCTCCGGGGGCACTTCCCAGTCCCGGCATGGTGCCAGAACAGAGACTTTCTATCCCCCGAATCTCCCCGTCGGTGGCGGCGGCGCTGCGGAACTTTTCGTGAATTTCTGATTGACAATCTAGGGTTTTGGCTTCGGGAGGCTTCTTATAGGCCAGAGGGCAAGGTCGGTGGGCGGCCAGGGGGCCCACACCACCTGGTGGCGCGGCCAGGGTGGGCCCGCGCCATGGGGTGGTGTGGCCACCCTGTGGCCCCTCTCCGACTCTCCTTCTGGCTCCGTGAGTCTTCCGGGAAAATATCAACTTTGGCTTTTTGTCCGGTCCAATTCAGAGAATATTCATTTTCTGACTCCTGGAACCAAAAACAGCAGAAAACAGGCAACTGGCACTGTGGCATCTTGTTAATAGGTTAGTCCAAGAAATCATATGAAAGTACTCCAAAGTTGGAACAAAACATAAGAAAGTAGATAAACCAAGCATGGAACATCAAAAATTATAGATACATTTGCAATGTATCAGATATAACTTAGAGTAATTTTCTTAACAAGATAATCCTATAGAGGACTAGTACAAGTCTACTACTTAGTTGAGTATAGATATTGATCAAACAGTTAGAAGTCTAAGCTTAGTTTGATCAAATGATGGTGATCCATTATTCTCAAGTCCCTTGAGAATAGATGACTAGGTATTGAAGAAGAGTTGTGAGTATATCCAAATTAGGTAAAGCTCTAGTAAGATGAATCATCTAGCTTGATTATGAGAAGTCAAGCTAGAGCCCCCAGTAAAGCCAATTGACACCTCACCACCGTCGTTCTCCATCGATTCCGGCTTCCCCACGCTTCACCGACCGCACCATCGCGTTCCTGGTGAGTCACTGAATCCTCCAGTACCTTTCATGCCATTTATTGTGCCCTAGCTCTCCTAGACATCGTGAACCTCCAAGCCCAGCTGCGGTCTGCTCACTGTGGAGATGGTTCCGGTGACCAAAAGTGGTCAGCGCTGCCACCACTGGGTTCGCCGTGAACTCCTCTCTCCGATGCCCCTAACACCGCAAGCACATGCGCCTCCTATCGCAAGCCCCGAGCACCACCTGGGGAGAGCTCCATCGCTGATGTCCAACGTGACATCACGTTGATGTCATCGGCTCGTCGGCGCGGGGTCAAGCATAGTCAAACTTGCCACATGGGCATGCGACGTGGCCGCTGACCCACCAGTCAGTGGTTGTGTCTAAGTGTGTGCCCGGTGTAAAAAGGTATTCCTCGGTTTTAAATCTAATTATAAGTATTAACAATATAAATTCAAAATAAATAAATTCAGGAATTTAAGAAATTGATCTAATATTAGAAATTGATATCTTTTGTTTATAATTTAGAAAAATGTACATAATATATCAAAATGCTTAGAAAAATAAAATCTATAATTTAACTTTATTAACAAGCATTAATATGGTAAACTATTTAAATAATTATTATTTAATAAAGATTTTATAAGTAATAATACTTTGAAAATTAATATTTTAATATTGTAAATGAGAAAAATATAAATAATATACCAAAATTCTTATAAAAACAAAATCTACATTTTCAACTTGTTTCAATTATTTTTGTATCACTTAACTAATAATTAATATTTATTAAGTATTTATAAAGTGATAAAATTTGTAAAATCATATCTTTGAAAAATCACAAAAATACTTATAATATACCAAAATGATCACAAAAATAAAAGCTACACCTTAAAAATATCATCTTTCATAATTGAGGTTAAATAAAAGGTGAAGGTTAATAAATATTATTTTAACCCTTTTCTTTTATTTCAATTCCATAAAAATATATAAATCTTTATTATTTCCTTTAGTATTATTTGTTTAAAGTCAAAAATATAATAAGAAGTCAACTAATGTTTAAGTAAAGATAAATAGTTCAAACCATTGTAAAATATATCTACTAAACTATCATCTCAAATTAAGGGTATTTTAATTTTCGTAAAAAGATTTTACCAATTATAAAATCAATTAAAATAGTATATTGTTTATCACAAGAATTATATGCACTTATGGAATCACCAAAATCTTATTTACTAATTCCTCCCCAGTTTCAGAGGACCACTTAAAGATTTAAACCAAATTCCAAAGTAATTGAAGTAATACCTATTATTTACTTATTAAGTATAACCATTGATTTTTAGATAGAAAGGTAAACGCATCCACTTATGCTATGATTGCTTAATGTAGTAATGTCTTCCTCTTTAATAATCTTAGCTAATAAGAAAACCCTAAAGTGTTAGCTTAAGTTTAAATACTTTTTACTTTGTAAAAGTAATCTTTCCTCAAGAGTTATTCTTTTAAGAAACATTAAAAGTAATCCTTAAACACTTCTTAAAAGCTCTATTTGATTCTCAATCTTACTTACGAAATATTTCAGATACCATACCCCATTTGAGGCTTTAATATTGCATATTACTTGTTGTATCTACATATTGTTTCACACACTCTCACAAGTCTTAACCGGAAGCACATGTGTAAAGCTGATATAAAAGTACCACTCATTCCAAAGAACTCATCACAAATTCCAACCCTAGATTAGGTACGATTATTACGGGGATTCACGTTTATCAAACCGCATTATATTACTTATGCATAGTTGCATTTTTCGTCTTTAAACATTAGTCCTTACCGGACCAATGATGTTACTTTTAGAATTTGGATCTTCTAGTATCTCGAAGACCGTGAGTGCATAATCTTGCAATCACACAAAAAGGCAAGTTCACAACTTGCTCATGTCCTTTGATTATTTTCTATGCTTGTAACTCAACTGTGTCATAACCTGCATTTCAAAAAAGGTCAAAAACACTATTTTTCACAATTAACTAGAAATATCGGTTACTGATCTAGGGTGATCAGCTAATCTATCATAACTAGCAATGAAATGCCACTGTATAGTAATGTATCATCTAGGACTTAACAACCAATGTCGCCAGTGATTCTAGCACCGTATATTACGCGTCAACCATAAGACTTGGAATGGGACAGGAAAGTCAGATGTATCTTCTCCCTTCGCATGGACGGATGACCTTATCGTGAGGCTTGTTGATTTCTCGTGGAGTACCAAGAATCCAACACCTGGGTGGGACCCCCTTAGTTCCCCACGATCTAGGTGTCTAGATTATCTGTGCATCTTTGACTATGTCTGAGTTCACCATCACTGATGGTGACCACCAGACAGAGCTACGTACGGAGTCTCCGAGAGGCTACCCCAAAGAGTAATTGTGGTAGTTGTCTCAGGGGATCCTGTCTCATGCGGGGTCGCAGAGAGGGGCAAGTACTAGCTTGGATCTTAGACTGGGCCCCATACCAAGGAAAGTGTGGACAAGCTCACGGCTTGGTTGTGCAACAAGGCTAAGGTCTCTTATGGAAAAAGTGACGCCACCTCTGCAGAGTGTAACAATTGTGACATGTTACTCCTTGTTCTGGGAAGGAGCTACGAACGCGGGCAGGAAAGGAACCCCACGAAGGTTCTGGTCAACCTGTGAAGGCTTGTCGGACATAGTTTTCAGAATAAAGCAACCTTTGAAGAATGTTTACGAAAACCTGCATTGCCTATGACCTATGGTCGGTGGCTATAGAGATAGTGCATCATACACTCCTTTTTAGTGAACTTGCTGACTATGCTCATACTCAATCGTACCTTCTTAACCCTTGCTAGGTTCTAAGCCATTGAAGACGACGTCAACATCAATTTCTGGCTTAAGAAACTATCATCGACAACTCAAGTTCTTCAATAAAGTCAATGAGTCAATATATACATTAGCTGAAGTGAAGATAAGTGTCGGTTTAGATAGGAGTAGATTCTCTAGCCATAAAACCTATTTCTGTAGAGCATTGCAATAGTAGTAATGGAAAGCCAAATAGTTTAGATGCTAGTCTTAGTTACTAGATATTTCTGAGTTATTATTTATGGTTCTTCTTTGTAAGAAGTTCTTTCTCTCTCTTTAACCTAGAGTGTTCTTTGGATCTTTGTAAAGAGTCGAGTTGTAATCTATAGTCATGTCTTGGACCTGTTGTGTTTCTGTTTGTACCACTCTGAGGGATGTAATAATAGTGAACGGTGTTTCATTGGTGTTATGTCAACGACTATAGTGTACTACATCATGCAGTGGTATGTTGGGTCAACGCAGCTGGTACAAAGCATATGCTTTGATCTTAGGATTAAAACCCTTTAGGAAGATCTATAGGTTGGATAGTGACTATAGGAGCCATCTTATCTGAACCAAGACTTGTGATGGATATCCACTTGAGGGTAAACCTTGTCACACTTAAGTTGGATGTTCTTGTCATCTTTATTAAGGATTAGTGATATGTATTCTCTAGAGAAATGTCATTTGAGTGTAGCTCTAAATAGGTATAACACCATTAAGATATCTATAGTAAGTTAAATATCAAAGAAGATTACAATTAGGATTAGTATATCATGTGGAGTAGTATTAGTGATGGAGTCTACATTTAGAATCCATGTGAAGTAGCAGAACCTTACCACTAGTGATACCACTATACCACATAAGGTAGACCATCAGAGTATGTATAGATACAATTGAAAGTAAATCATGTGACATTCACTTGAGAATTACATGTGATGGAGTAGAATTTTGTTAAGAATCATTGATAGTAAGCTAAGGAAAAGAGTCGTCATGGTGAGATTAGATCTTTAATCATGATGACTGGGTAAATCTAATAAGTTCGTGGTGAGAATAGCTCCGAGACCATGATAAGTCTGTAATTAGGGCAAGTAATTAGTAACTAATCTTGTAGCAACAGTAAGTAAAGAATATTGTAGGTCTATGATAGAAGTCATAAGTGTCATAATATACAATAATTTTGGGATTAAGATATTAACTACAATTTTGTTAGTAGTTTTGAGAGAACATGTGAGGATAGTTTACGATAGAATGGAAAATTAATCATCTTTAGCAGTCCCGAAAGAAGGTAAGAGATGAGTTAGAACCAAAGTGAGACCACTTTGCTCAGGATTATCAGTTGCAACTGAGCAGTTTGGGTAAATATTGAAACAAAGAGTAGTTTAACACTTAAGTGCTAAGTAACACAAAGTAAACCTACTACACAGCTAAGCCTGAATTCTAGAGGTATTATAACTCAACTATATATTCCGGGCTTAGAATGATGTGTGTTATACGTACCACATTTGGATTTTTGGGTTTTCTTGCTCTTCTTGATTGACTAGATATGTGCATGAAGTTTGACCTGATGTACAAATGCATGTTGCATCATCAAGTTATACTTGATGTTATAGATCTAGATAGAAAGGGGATTCGTTTGTAAGGGAGTGACGAGTTCCAAGAATCAAGATGAAGACTTGCTGAAGAAGGAAGCCAAATATAAGGTGTATCAACACTATTTTGAAGGATGGATCAACCCCAACTCAACTATGAGCTGGCAATAAGAAGGATAGTAGTGCAGAAAAAGGGGGAGAGCCAACATGAAGGATGAATTTAAGTTCACTTAAGATAGGTGATGTTGCTAAGAAGCTAATGAAGTAGTTGTACCAGGTTCATGGAAGTATCATGAATCAGTGCAAAGAATAAGTCTTGAAAAAAAAGTGGTATTCAAGCTCTGAAAACTCAGAGAGAATGCCAGAGTAAGAAGACAAAAACCGTAGGTGAATCCATACACCTAGAAGGATCCGCATCTGCTATCCGTAGTTGGTATCCGCGGCTGGTATCCTAGTGGTGTAGAGAATTAGGTCATCTTATATAATTTAAAGAGTATAAAACTTGGCCTAAGTTAAGTTAGACCTAAGGAAGTATGCAATTAAAGATCGTCTTTCGAGACACTTCGCAAAATCGGGATTACCAAAGAGAGAATGTCCAAAAGGTTAGAAGTAAGACAAATAGTGTTGGAATATTCATTTCGGAGATCCACAATTGTGTGGGTGTACCGTAGATTCTTTCATGAGACCTTATATAGGTAAGATATAAACTAGACAAAGGCCAATACCTTAACTATTGGGTATTATACATAAAGTTTAGAGACCATTAGGAAACCCCAAGGGGGAGAGTAAACAATAAACACTGAAGTGTTGTTGTCTAACTTTCCAACTAAATGTGAAGAAGAAGTACAAAGTTATGATGAGGTTAAGCCTTATTCTCATAAGGTTATACGAAGCCATCATTATAAAGTATTTCCAAGAGTATGTCCAAATGAATGATCCAAGGAGATATAATATATTAAATCTAGTGGACTAGTTATAATGGGGAAACAACTGGTAAGTTGTCCTTAAAAAAGGAGAGCCTACTAAAAGGCCCAGTATAAAGTAGTAGGAAAACTAGATTGGAATGGATGAAGTGTGTCCACAACCAATTCTAAGTAGGAATGTAAGGTCATAGTCCAAGAGATTATAGTAGAAGAAACTGTAGGATAATTAGAAACGATAGTGGATATTGTCAAGTGTGAAGAGGATTCAAGGAAAAATATTTGATACAGGATACCACAATTATCCCCATTGGTGATCACTATGGAGTTGACAAAGGTCATGATCAATACAAGTCAATACCTCATTCTAAAACGCAAGAGAGTACGAACTTCGGGGACGAAGTTTAATTAAGGGGGAGAGTCTGTAACACCCCAGCATTAGAGCTTACAATAAGCTGAACACAGGTGTGTGCATTGCATTCATCATAGAAAATCCGAATAATTTTCGCGCTCTTTAAATAAAACTTGTCAAAGTGATTGAAGCTTCTCTTAACTTGGTGGAACTGAAGTAGATCATCAAGTTTACCGCGATAAGTTTCAATGTGACCTTTTCTCAAACCTTATCTTTAGGTAATATAATTGATCTAAGGGTAGATCAAATGTAATAAGACTAAGTCATAACACACTACTTAATAAGGAGTACTAGATCTTCTAGAGATCATGACATACTATTCCTTACAACAACTCAGGAGGGATACTTCATATTCTAAAGCTGTTATCAAGGTATATCTACCACAAACCTTGAATAGTCAAGTTAAGTATATAACTTAAGTAAGAAATGTTATAACTAAACCTTGATATACTTGCTTGCCATAGTTATTTCTACCATGAGAATCATGGTAGTTTCTAAACACTAACTCTTATTACAAATAGAGTAGTAAAGGAAGTCAAGCCAAGACCATTCAACACATACCCTTAATATGATATTAATAGATTACAATCCTATTTAACCAAGTCCTAGTGCCAATTGATCAACAGTATTGAGTGATCAATCGTTGACCTAGAACTTAGTGACCTGTTATACTAACCTTCCAAATACCTTAGTAAGTTAATCTGAAGGTAAGAAACTAGATATGGTTGAGTGTACCATCATCAATGGAATGTGATCCACCAAACCATTTGATGTTGGAGGAATTAACTCACTCCTGAGCTAGCTAGAAGAAGTATTTAAATCCAAGAGTTTAGAGAGTATTATGGAGCTATGAGAAAGTAAGTAGTATTTGTACATCTAATAATAATCTTGTTAAGACAAGTGGATATAAACTTAGAGTAAGTTTTCTTAACAAGATAATCCTATAGAGAGACTAGTACAAGTCTACTATTTAGTTGAGTATAGTCAGACAGTTAGAAGTCTAAGCTTAGTTTGATCAAATGATGGTGATCATTATTGTCAAGTCACTTGAGAATAGATGACTAGGTATAGAGTTGTGAGTATACCCAAATTAGGTAAAGCTCTAGTAAGATGAATCATCTAGCTTGATTATGAGAAGTCAAGCTAGAGTTGGAGGAAGTATGTAATATGAGTTGAATGGAGTAGTTGGAGGCATAGTAGATTAATCAAGTTAATACAAGAACAAACTTTTATTGTGGAGAGTAGTATCCATACTTATTCTACAAGAGTAGATCCTTTGTATCTACAGTGAGGATTGTAATCTTGTAAGCCTTGGATATAGTTGCAAGATGGAATTAAAGGAATTAATGGATGGAGTTAGTAGTAGCTACATGATATGTGCATCAATGGTAGTTAAACTAAGAGGAGTTACCATACTAGGAGTAAGAATGGAGTATTGTTGGAGGTGACATGACCATGTCATCATATGATGATGGATATGGTGGAGTCATATGATTAACTTATTCAGAAAGGATGTGATCTTTGTGAACAAGATAAGAGAGATTTGTAGAGTATATTTAGGAAAGGAATTCCTTATCTTAAATAAAGCTTGGTGAAGTATTAAGGTAAGGATTCTTTAGAAGCCTTAACCAAGGTCATGTCAAGCCATGAACAGAACCATGTCCACCTGTTTGTTAAACATCCTTGAATAAGAGGGTAGTAAACTAATTCCTATTGATATGCAGCCAATGGATAGTATCTCTTAGTCAAATGAAATGTCTAAGAGATAAGTAGAATATCAGATGAGTGTTTATGGATGAAAAACCTTGCCTGCCATATTATCATAAACCCTAACCGAAACCTAGTTTTATAAACTATCAAGATCACCTTAGGAAGAAATCTCAATAGCTCATTCTGAGTGAGATGTGATTCCTGGTCACAAATCATGTAGGGAATGTCTCTTAGTCCTTAACCTTCATCTATATTCAAAATAGGATGTGAGTTTATTCAATGATCTCCAAACTTAGGATAACTACTTATAAGATGGATATCTTCATTCCTACATCTATGATATTTGTTCATGCATAGTGAATTAACCAAGCTTGTGCTCAGGAAATTCTAATACTAAATCACCTAATAAAAGTTAGTAGGAGAAATCACCATCTTTTGAATCATAAAGACTTAAAGCATTAATAGGGGTATATATATATATATGAAATCTAATATGATACCAAGTGTTGTATAGAATGATAAAAATCATCATTAGTCCTTCTAATCCTTACCATGGTAATTATCATATTGAAAATGGAAACCATTCTTATAAGGTTTTTCTATAGAAGGAATAAATCCCTAAAGCCTAAGTCTTATTTGTTCTACTTAATAAAAGAACCTCTCATATAGTTGTATTTTCTTTTGGTACAACAAAATAATACAGGGGAATTGGTTATAGTGAATCTTTACACTATTCTGAATATTCTACCAGAATTCAAATGCTTAAACCTTGTAGAAATAAAAGTGGAAAAGAAATTGTAAATAGAAAAGAAGGCAGATATAAAGACAAAAAGGGAAAAGACTAGAACAGAAGTTTCTGGCCCGTGGCCCCAATCCTCCTCGTGTCTATTTAACGCTCGCGAGCAGCAGTAGTCATCTCCCGCTCGCTCTGCATCGGCCCAGTACCCGGGCCCGGCCCAACATACCCCCTTCGCCGTCTTTTCTTTCTTCCTCCTCTCGCTAGAAGGACAGCGCCGGAGAAAACTGCTCGTTGGCAAGCCGCTCCACTGTTCGCTGTCGCTAAGATGACTGCCACGCGACGATTCGTGCTACCGATTCCGCAATCATCTATAAGAACCCCGTCACACGTAGAGAGCGAACCCCATTTTCTCTTCTTCCTCCTCCTTCCTTATCCGCTAAAACCCTATCTCACCGGAGCTTCGAGTCACCGCTGTTCCCGAGCTTCCCTTGGAGTTCTAAGCGCAACTGTTGAACTCGCCTCGATGTCCTGTTCTCCTTAGCTAGGCCACCGAAGCCAGAGAGCCCCCAGTAAGCCAATTGACACCTCACCGCCGTGTCGGTCATCGTCGTTCTCCATCGATTCCGGCTTCCCCTCGCTTCATCGACCCGCACCATCGCGTTCCTGGTGAGTCACTGAATCCTCCGGTACCTTCCACGCCATTTATTGTGCCCTAGCTCTCCTGGACATCGTGAACCTCCAAGCCCAGCTGCGGTTGCTCGCCGTGGAGATGGTTCTGGTGATCAAAAGTGGTCGGCGCTGCCTCCACTGGGTTTTGCCGTGAACTCCTCTCTTCAATGCCCCTAACACCGCAAGCGTGTGCGCCTCCTATCGCAAGCCCCGAGCACCACCTGGGGAGAGCTCCATCGCTGATGTTAGTTGTGACATCACGCTGATGTCATCGGCTCGTCGGCGCGGGGGTCAAGCATAGTCAAACTTGCCACATGGGCATGCGACGTGGCTGCTGACCCACAGTCAGTGGCTGTGTCTAAGTGTTGCCCGGTGTAAAAAGGTATTCCTCGGTATTAAATCTAATTATCAAGTGTATTAACAATTTAAATTCAAAAATAAATAAATTTCAGGAATTTAAGAAATTGATTCTAATATTAGAAATTGAATATCTTTTGTTTTATAATTCAAAAAATGTATATAATATATCAAAAATGCTTAGAAAAATAAAATCTATTATTTAACTTTATTAACAAGCATTAATATGTTAAATATTTAAATAATAATTATTTAATAAAGATTTTACAAGTAATAATACTTTGAAAATTAATATTTTAATATTGGTAAATGAGAAAAATATAAATAATATACCAAAATTCTTATAAAACAAAATCTACATTTTCAAACTTGTTTAAATTATTTTTGTATCACTTAACTAATATTTAGTATTTATTAAGTGATAAACTTGTAAAAATATCTTATTATTTAAAAATCACAAAATACTTATAATATACCAAAATGATCACAAAATAAAAAGCTACACCTTAAAATATCATATTTCATAATTGAGGTTAAATAAAAGGTAAGGTTTAATAAATCTTATTTTAACCCTTTTCTTTTATTTTTAATTCCTTAAAAATATATAAATCTTTACTATTGCCTTTAGTATTATTTGTTTAAAGTCTAAAAATATAATAACAAGTTAATTAATGTTTAAGTAAAGATAAAATAGGTCAAACCATTGTAAATTATATCTACTAAAACTATCATCTCAAATTAAGGGTATTTTAATTTTCCTAAAAGATTTTACCAATTATAAAATCAATTAAAATAGTATATTGTTTATCACAAGAATTCTATGCACATATAAAATCACCAAAATCTTATTTACTAATTCCTTCCCCCAGTTTCAGAAAACCACTTAAAGATTTAAACCAAATTCCAAAGTAATTGAAGTAATACCTATTATTTACTTATTAAGTATAACAATTGATTTTAAGATAGAAAGGTAAATGCATCCACTTATGCTATGATTGTTTAATGTAGTAATGTCTCCTCTTTAATAATCTTAGCTAATAAGAAAACCTTAAAGTGTTAGCTTTAAGTTTAAATACTTTTTACTTTGTAAAAGTAATCTTTCCTCAAGAGTTATTCTTTTAAGAGACATTAAAAGTAATCCTTAAACACTTCTTAAAAGCTCTACTTGATTTTCAATCTTGCTTATGAAATATTTCAGATACCATACCCCATTTGAGTGCTTTAATATTGCATATTACTTGTTGTATCTACATATTGTTTCACACACTCTCACAAGCCTTAACCAGAAGCACATGTGTAAAGATGAGATAAAAGTACCACTCATTCCAAAGAATTCATCACAAATTCCAAACCCCTAGATTAGGTACGATTATTACGGGGATTCACATTTATCAAACCGCATTATATTACTTATGCATAATTGCATTTTGCGTCTTTAAACATTAGTCCTTACCGGACCAATCATGTTACTTTCAGAATTTGGATCTTCTAGTATCTCGAAGACCGTGAGTGCATAATCGTGCAATCACAAAAAGGCAAGTTCACAACTTGCTCATGTCCTTTGATTATTTTCTATGCTTGTAACTCAACTGTGTCATAACCTGCATTTCAAAAGGTTGAAAAACACTATTTTCACAATTAACTGGAAATATCGGTTACTGATCCAGGGTGATCAGCTAATCTATCATAACTGGCAATGGAAACGTCATTGTACAGTAATGTATCATCTAGGACTTAGCAAGCAATGTCGCCAGTGATTCTAGCGCCGTATATTATCCGTCAACCATAAGACTTGGAATGGGACGGAAAAGTCAGCTTGTATCTTCTCCCTTTCGCATGGACGGATGACCTTATCATGTGGCTATTGATTTCTCGTGGAGTTCTAGAGAATCCAGCACATGGGTGGGACCCCTTAGTTCCCCGCGAGCTAGGTGTATAGATTATCTGCGCATCTCTGACTGGGTCTGAGTTCACCATAACTGATGATGACCGCCAGATGGAGTTGCGTACGGAGTCTCCGAGAGGCTATCCAAAGAGTAACCGTGGTAGTTGTCTCGGGGGATCGTGTCTCATGCGGGGTCGCGGGAGAGGGCAGTACTGACTTGGATCTTAGACTGGACCCCATACCAAGGAAGTGTGGACAAGCTCGCGGCTTGATTGTGCAACAAGGCTAAGGTCTCTTATGAAAAACGTGACGCACCTCTGTAGAGTGTAACAATTGTGACATGTTACTCCCTGTTCTGGGAAGAAGCTACGAATGTGGCAGGAAAGGAACCCCACGAAGGTTTCTGGTCAACCTGTAAAGGCTGTCGGACATAGTTTTCAGAATAAAAGCAACCTTTGAAGAAATGTTTACGAAAACCTGCATTGCCTACGACCTATGGTATGTGGCTGTAGAGATAGTGCATCATACACTCCTTTTTAGTGAACTTGCTGAGTACGCTCATACTCAACGTACCTTCTTAACCCTTGCTAGGTTCTAAGCCATTGAAGATGACGTCAAGATCAATTTTTGCTCAAGAAATCAGCATCGACAACTCAAGTTTTTCAATAAAGTCAATGAAGTCAACATATACATCAGCTGAAGTGAAGATAAGTGTCGGTTTAGATAGGAGTAGATTCTCTAGCCATAAAACCTATTTCTGTAGAGCATTGCAATAGTAGTAATGGCAAGCCAAATAGTTTAGATGCTAGTCTTAGTTACTAGATATTTCCGAGTTATTATTTCTAGTTCTTCTTTGTAAGAAGTTCTTTCTCTCTCTTTAACCTAGAGTGTTCTTTTGATCTTTGTAAAGAGTCGAGTTGTAATCTATAGTCATGTCTTGGACCTGTTGTGTTTCTGTTGTACCACTCTGAGGGACGTAATACTAGTGAACGGTGTTTCATTGGTGTTAGGTTAACGACTATAGTGTACTACATCATGCAGTGGTATGCTGGGTCACCGCAAAAGGAATGCATAGAAATTTTGGAGTACTTTGATCCTTGGGAATTTTCCCTATGTGTGTCATTTAATTCGTAAGATTAGAATCCTTAAGAAATTTTCCTGTACGCTATATTTTGGAGGCAATTTTCATCCACTCAAAAATCATGTAATAATCCATTTTTCTGTAATTCAAACAATTCTTGACGTAAATGCGTGTAGGTTCCAAATCCGGTAGGATTCAACTAGACATTACATTTTAATCATGTGTTCTTTATATTCCTGTGTTTTGAGATTCCTACAAATCAAAGATCCAAAAAAATTATGTAAGACCTTCCAAAGAATTATACTAGCTCCGTTTCAAGTTAAGACTTATATTTGAAAAAATCAAACTACGGAAAGTTTGACCAAACTTTCGAAAAAACTATCAATAACTATGATATTATATAGATACCATGTAGAAATATGCTTCATGATATATCACATGGTATGGATTTCGTATTATAAATATTAATTTTTTTTCTAAAAAAATCGTCAAACATTAAGTAGTTTTACTCTTGGGAAAAAAATATAAGCCTTAAACTTTAAACCGGATGTAGTATATATAATTAATAATGTACGCATACATGAAGGTGGTTCGAGTAAAATGTCTTCCATTTTCCCAAAAAAGAAAAGTATGATAGTTTTAAACTTGTCCTACCAAAGATAATGTATACTCCCTTTGTTCTCTAATATAAGACATTCTAGATATTTCAAAGTGAACTAGATGCACCCTAGAATGAGTGAATCTACACGCTAAACATGTTTATGTACGTGCATATTAGAAAAAACTTAAATGTCTTAGATTAGTAAAGGGAGGGAGTATTTGTGTACTTTGGAGATAACGCGTCTGAAGGAGTTGTGTATAATAGAAGTAGCAAAAGTGTCGCACATGCACAATTTTGCATACACGTGGTATAGGTTTACAGTTGGGGCTTTTCTCCGGCCAATAATGTTGCAAACAAAGTAATGCGTAATCCAGGAGGATTGCAGTGTGGCTCCCGGGTACAACGCACCCCCAATACTTGGAAAAATTAAAAAATAATTAGAAAAAAAGTTTAAAAAAATCAAACTTTTTGGAAATCAAAGATGACCAGGTATGCTACTTGTATACAAATATTTTCCTAGAAATTATTTTCATTGTATCCTAGGCAAAAAAACAAATTCAAAACGCTACAAGACCCGGTACTATTCACCTTTATTTTGTCATTTTTTGGTTTTTTTTTCCCAGGATTACAATGAAATAATTTCCTAGAATTTTTGTTATACAAGCTAGATACCTGGTCATCTTTGATTTCCAAAAAAGTTTGAATTTTTTAAATTTTTTTAATTATTTTTTAATTTTTCTAACTATGGAGGTACGTTGCACCTGAGAGCCAAAAGTGCGTGTTATCCATGCAGATGCTCTTATATTAGCCAACTCGGTATCTACGTGACTCTGCCGCACCATGTGATTCAGTCCAGACTTGTTCGCAAGCTTCAAAGCCGCGTACACTATGATTGCTTGTTTCAGTAAACCGGAGCAACATGCAAAAAGCCGACGAAAGTGCAGGCACATTTTTGCGGAAAACAATCCACACCAAAGACCTGACCGTATACTGATCCATATTATACGAACCGCACTTTCTAATTAGTTCAGAAAAGACGCTACTTTCCAATCTGTGCTTTTAACCACACTGTTGGGCTTTGTGGCACTCACAATTTCACAAAGTCGCAAATACTCACCGACACACGCACACCACAGACGGTCCCAGCACGTTGCTGCAGGCTGCAGGCTGCAGGGACAGGAATAAACACACGGTACTCAGACGGTTTGACGCGACAGACGCTTCGCCCACAGTCGCCCAATCTGTTATGCACCACCGTCCAGTGTATCGGTGACTCGGTGAGGTACCGCGCGACATGGCGGTCGAAAGCGAGAGCCCCTGGACGTGGACCTGGACCTGGAGACGGATCGGCTAGTGGTTCACGGTTGCATGTGATGTGTCCCCGATTTGCAGGCGTCGGCCCGCGCAGGTGCAGCAGTACGCAACTATTTCTGCGAGCCACCGATCACTGATCTGGCCATCCACGCGCAGTGACGCAGTCAACCAAAGTACTCTGTACTCGACATCCAAGTATCCAACCCCTGTCGCCGCGTGAAATAAATGGGGTCTTTTACAGTACCATTTACTACTGATGAAACATGACTAGTATAATTTGATCTAACGGCTAAGAGAGATTAGGCCCAGCTGAGTCCAGATTGTAATTATGCAGAAAAATATGAAAAAAGGCCCACGTTGACGAACAACAATGCATTGATGATCAGAAAGACCCGATCCCGCTCCATCCCGCACATGCGCCGCTGCAACCGCCATATCCCATCTCCAATCTGCCTGCACGCCGCCTCCTATGGGAGGTCGCATCGGACAACATCCCCCACACCGACGACGCCACCGACACCTCGACAGCACGTATCACGCTGCCTGCGATGCCAGCGCCCCGTGCACCCGGCGGCAAATATAATCCTTCCTCCGTGTGGACGCCGACGCTGCCTGCGACCTGCTTCTTGAACTCGGCGGCAACCGACCGGCCACGCTCCCGCCGCGTGTGTTGTTTGCTGTTTCCATCTGCCAAGGTAATGATAGGCCATGTAATTCAGAAGTAGACACCACTTCTACAAATTTCATGGAATGTCAGCATATTTGGGATACTGCTCGATGTAAATTACCCTCTGGATAGTTTTGAAAATGGGCATCTGTGTTGACAATGCTAGATTGTCTTCAGATTCGAAAGCCTTAGGTATGAGCTTATGTAACCCCGCAGTAAAAAATGTGTAGCAGGAGCAGAAATCACTCTAGAGTTAGACACAGTGCCTTCTTTTTCAGTCCCAAAATTCGATTCTGATGTTTCTGATGTATTTGGCGATTCATTACTTGCAAGATTGATTCATGTTGTCGTGTGATGTAGTAAATGATAACCTGGATAGAGAATGTAATTTATCTGTTGGCATGTTTAGACAATCGTGCAATTACAAAATTAGTTTGAAGATGAAGTCAGTGAAACCAACTGCTTTTCTGTTGCACGTACAGTTTTATTCAAAATTCCAATGAGCATGAAGGAATCATGCAGACTGATAGAATTTTTTATATGACAACGCCCGAGAATGACGAGAATATTGAGGCGAGGACATTTGGTCATTTACATGCATATTTTTCATGGTCGAACCAAGCTTATGGTGGCAAAGTCCGAGATCCAATACCGATAAAACTGAGAGCTAATCCATGTAAGAAGAGGCCTAAGTTATTCAACGGGAGATTCAAATCCAGGAACAAAGGTAATTCTAAGATAATAATTATTTATGTGCTATACTATGCTTATTATTTATTATCTCTTTCTCTTTATAAAATAGGCATTTAGTGGTTGCATCCATGGAGCGGCAGCTGTAGCCACAAGATCATCTCATCGATATGACAGCTGTACTTGAGGCACTGTCTCCATTGATGAACAACCTGCGGCAGACTGTCATCCTAGCGGAATTTGAAGCAACAAAGATCAAGAACTTGCTTTCAACAAAGGGTTATTTTAGGAGAAACTGGATGCGTGGCACTGTGTCAATTCTAGAAAGAAAAATATGCTAAAATGCTTTTGGCCAAAACAGTGCCAGTTTTACAACTAGGAAGTGAGCAGCACACCATAGCATGAAACCTGTTGCAATTCCAGTTCTGTAAATAAGATCTCACATGGTTGTTCCTCAGAAGGGTTGTATTGTTGTGGTTGAAATGACATTCGTTCGCCCTATAGCGTAATGCCGTAATGGCTTAGCAGTCAGTCGTCTTTTGTGTGTAGTTAGAACATATTTTGTCAGTGGTACTACTAATCTAGCATTCATCCATACCAGCATTGGCGCCAAATGAACAATGCACCAATTATTTAATTTGATTTATTATTAAAGCAGTATGATTTCTATAGCATTTGCCACTTGATATCGGTTTCTGATAATTGATGCAGTTTGCCTTGTGGGTTCTTAATTTTCTTACCCAAATTTGGTATCATCTAAGTATTAAAGTTGACCTCGCCTCATGTTTTGCCAATTCTGTCACATTGGAATACTCCTTACTATGGATTGTTTGTGCTAAGAGTACAAACTGGATAAAGCAATCATTAATAGTTAACCTGTAACATATTCATATATGTACACACTGATGTAACAGAATTTAAATTACACCAACAGAAACTGAATACAGATTAGGAACAATCTGGCCGAGCAAAACTAGGAACCGATGCATCCTAGTCATGTCCTGGTTATTGCTGACAACACCAAGCAGCAAATAATAAGTGAGGAGGGGGCCCTATCAAGCACCTCCTCTGTATGCACAATAACTGGGTAAGTTAGTGAGCAACACAGGGTGCAACTCCACTGGTACAACGGTGAAGTAAGGCTCCTCAAAATCGGAAACACACCACCATTAGTGACAGCAGCCGTAGATTCTGCTAGGACATCTTACCTACAGCAAAAACAGCTAATGTGAGAACAATAAATGACGAATGTTAGATGGATAGCAAATTCAGCATATGATTTGCAACCACGGTCCAATAAATGGATAAATAAAAAGAAAATGTTTATCCTGGAATAGTAGAAGAA
>CAJUXJ010002160.1:0-10111 GCA_910589775.1 Avena eriantha
TGTGGTTTGTGGAAATAACACATATGCAATGACTCTAGTGGTTTATCACATGTGTGGTTTGTGGAAATAACACACATGCAATGACTCTAGTGGTTGATCTATTGTGGTTTGTGGAAAGAACACACATGCAATGACCACTTGTGGATCCATGTATGTTTTGTGGAAAAAACACACATGCAATGACTCTAGTGGTTGATCCATGTTTGTCTATGGAAATAACACACATGCAATGACTCTAGTGGTTGATCCATGTGTGGTTTGTGAAAACAACACACATGCATATGACTGCCTACTATTGTTTTATAGTATAATAACTACACATGACAATGACTCTATAGTAGTGTTGATCCAGTGGTAGGGATGTTTGTCGGATAATAACCACATAATGCAATGACATCTAGTGGTTAGACCATGTGATGTTTTCTGGAAATAACACACATTCAATGACACTCTAGTGGGTGCCACATGTGTGGTTGTGTGAAAGAACATAATGACCAATGACTCTAGTGGTTTACCTCCCATTGTGTGGTTTGTGGAAAGAACACACATGCCAATAACACTGGCTGGATCCATCGTGTGGTTGTGGAAAAGAAACACATTGCAATGACTCTAGTGGTTGATCCATGTTGGTTTGTGGAAATAACACACATGCAATGACTCTAGTGTTGGTTTTAGTATAAGAACACAATGTAATGACTCTACTGGTTGATCCCATGTGTGGTTTGCTGGAAAATAACACATATGCAATGTCTCTAGTCGGCTTATCCATGTGTGGTTTGTGGAAATAACACACATGCAATGACTCTAGTGGTTGATCCATGTGTGGTTTGTGGAAACAACACACATGCAATGGCCACTGGTGGATCCATGTGTGGTTGTTGGAAAGAACACACATGCAATGACTCTAGTGGTTAATCCATGTTGTTTGGGAAATAACACACATGCAATGACTCTAGTGGTTGATCCATGTGTGGTTTGTGAAAAGAACACACATGCAATGACTCTAGTGTTGGTTTTAGTATAAGAACACACATGCAATTACTCTAGTGGTTGATCCATGTGTGGTTTGAAATAACACATATGCAATGACTCTAGTGGTTGATCCATGTGTGGTTTGTGGAAATCAAACATGCAATGACTCTAGTGGGTCCACATGTGTGGTTTTTGGAAGAACATACATGCAATGACTCTAGTGGTTGATCCATGTGTGGTTTGTGGAAAAGAACACACATGCAATGACCACCGTGGATCCATGTGTGGTTTGTGGAAAAGACACACATGCAATGACTCTAGTGGTTGATCGATGTTTGTTTGTGGAAATAACACACATGTAATGACTCTAGTGGTTGATCCATGTGTGGTTTGTGAAAAGAACACACATGTAATGACTCTAGTGTTGGTTTTAGTATAAGAACACACATGCAATGACTCTAGTGGTTGATCCATGTGTGGTTTGTGGAAATAACACATATGCAATGACTCTAGTGGTTGATCGATGTGTGGTTTTGGAAATAAACACATGCAATGACTCTAATGGGTCCACATGTGTGGTTTGTGGAAAGAACACCCATGCAATGACCACTGGTTGATCCATAAGTTGTTTGTGGAAAAGAACACACATGCAATGAGTCTAGTAGATCCATGTGTGGTTTGTGGAAAGAACACACATGCAATGACTTTAGTGCTGGTTTGTGGTTTTAGTATAAGAACAAACATGCAACGACTCTAGTGGTTGATCCATGTGTGGTTTGGGAAACAACACACATGCAATGACTAGTGGTTGATCCATATGTGGATTGTGGAAACAACACACATGCAATGACCACTAGTGGATCCATGTGTGGTTTGTTGGAAGAACACACATGCAATGACTCTAGTGGTTGATCCATGTTTCTTTATGGAAATAACACATATGCAATGACTCTAGTGGTTGATCCATGTGTGGTTTGTGGAAATAACACACATGCCATGACTCTAATGGGTTCACATGTGTGGTTTTTGGAAAGAACACCCATGCAATGAACACTGGTTGATCCAGTAAAGTCTGTTCTTGTGGAAAGAAACACAAATCCGCCAATGACATTGTCAGGTGTGATGATTCCATGTGTGGATTGTCGGATTGTGGAGGAGAACACACATTCAATTAGTCCTATGGTGGTGGATCCATGTGTGGTTTGTGGAAAAGAACACACATGCAATGACTCCAGTGGTTGAATCCATGTTTGTTTGTGGAAACTAACACACATGACTTGACTCTACTGGTTGATCCATGTGTGGTTTGGTGGAAAACAACACACACATGCAATGACTCTAGTGGTGATCCATGTGTGGTGTGTGGAAAGAACACACATGCAATGACCACTAGTGGATCCATGTGTGGTTTGTGGAAAGAACACACATTGCAATGACTCTAGTGGTTGATAACATGTTTTGTTATGTGGAAATAACACACATGCAATGACTCCTAGTGGTCGATCTCATGTGTGGTTTGTGGAAAAGAACACACATGCAATGACTCTACTGCTGGTTTGTGGTGTTAGTACTAAGAAAAACATGCAATGACTCTAGTGGTTGATCCATGTGTGGTTTGGGAAAGAACACACATGCAATGACTCTAGTGGTGATCCGTGTGTGTTGTGGAAAAGAACCCCATGCAATGACCACTTGTGGATCATGTGTGGTTTGTGGAAAAGAACACACATGCAATGACTCTGTGGTTGATCATGTTGTTTGTGGAAATAACACACATGCAATGACTCTAGTGGTTGATCCATGTGTGGTTTGTGGAAAGAACACACATGCAATGACTCTAGTGTTGGTTTTAGTATAAGAACACACATGCAATGACTCTAGTGGTTGATCCATGTGTGGTTTGCGGAAAGTAACACATATGCAATGACTCTAGTGGTTTATCCATGTGTGGTTTGTGGAAAAGAACACACATGCAATGAGTCTAGTGGTTGATACATGTTTGTTTGTGGAAATAACACACATGCAATGATCTAGTGGTTGATACATGTGTGGTTTGTGGAAAGAACATACATGCAATGACTCTAGTGGTTGATCTATTTGTGGTTTGTGGAAAGAACACACATGCAATGACCACTTGTGGATCCATGTATGTTTTGTGGAAAAGAACACACATGCAATGACTCTAGTGGTTGATCCATGTTTGTCTATGGAAATAACACACATGCAATGACTCTAGTGGTTGATCCATGTGTGGTTTGTGAAAACAACACACATGCAATGACTCTACTATTGGTTTTAGTATAATAACACACATGCAATGACCTAGTGGTTGATCCATGTGTGGTTTGTGGAATAACACATAGTCATGACTCTAGTGGTTAGATCATGTGTGGTTTTGGAAATAACACACATTCAATGACTCTAGTGGGTCCACATGTGTGGTTTGTGGAAAAGAACATACATGCAATGACATCAGTGGTTGATCCATGGGTGGTTTGTGGAAAAGAACACACATGCAATAACCACTGGTGGATCCATGTGTGGTTTGTGGAAAAGAACACACATGCAATGACTCTAGTGGCTGATCCATGTGTGGTTTGTGGAAATAACACACATGCAATGACTCTAGTGTGGTTTTAGTATAAGAACACAAATGTAATGACTCTAGTGGTTGATCCATGTGTGGTTCTGGAAATAACACAATATGCAATGTCTCTAGTGGTTTATCCATGTGTGGTTTGTGGAAATAACACACATGCAATGACTCTAGTGGTTGATCCATGTGTGGTTTGTGGAAACAACACACATGCAATGGCCACTGGTGGATCCATGTGTGGTTTGTTGGAAAGAACACACATGCAATGACTCTAGTGGTTATCCATGTTTGTTTGTGGAAATAACACACATGCAATGACTCTATGGTTGATCCATGGTGGTTTGTGAAAAGAACACACATGCAATGACTCTAGTGTTGTAGTTTTAGTATAAGAACACACATGCAATACTCTAGTGGTTTGATCCATGTGTGGTTTGTGGAAATAACACATATGCAATGACTCTAGTGGTTGATCCATGTGTGGTTTGTGGAATAACACACATGCAATGACTCTAGTGGGTCCACATGTGTGGTTTTTGGAAAGAACATACATGCAATGACTCTAGTGGTTGATCCATGTGTGGTTTGTGGAAAAGAACAACACATGCAATGACCACTGTGGATCCATGTGTGGTTTGTGGAAAGGAAAAGAAACACACGTGACAATGACTCTAGTGGTTGATCGATGTTTGTTTGTGGCAAGGAAATAACACACATTGTAAGTGACTCTAGTGGTTTGATCCATGTGTGGTTTGTGGAAAAGAACACACATATAATGACTCTAGTGTTGGTTTTGAGTAATAAGAATCACACATGCAATGACTCTAGTGGTTGATCCATGTGTGGTTTGTGGAAATAACACATATGCAATGACTCTAGTGGTTGATCCATGTGTGGTTTGTGAAATAACCACACATGCAATGACTCTAGTGGGTCCACATGTGGTGGTTTGTGGAAAGAACACATCATGCAATGAATCTAGTGGTTGATCCATGTGTGGTTGTGGAAAAGAACACACATGCAATGACTCTAGTGGTTGATAACATGTGTTTGTGGAATAACAAATGCCATGACTCTAGTGGTTTGATTCCATGTGTGGTTTGTGGAAAAGAACACACATGCAATGACTCTAGTGTTGGTTTGTGGTTTAGTATAAGAACAACATGAAATGGACTCTAGTGGTTGATCCATGGTGATGGTTTGGGGAAAGAACACACATGCAATGACTCTAGTGGTTGATCTGTGTGTGGTTTGTGGAAAGAACACACATGCAATGACCACTTGTGGATCCATGTGTGGTTTGTGGAAAAGAACACAACACCATGCAATGACTTCTAGTGGTTGATCCATGTTTGTTTTGTGGAAATAACACACATGCAATGACTCTAGTGGTTGATCCATGTGTGGTTTGTGGAAAGACACACATGCAATGACTCTAGTCTTGGGTTTTAGTATAAGAACACACATGCAATGACTCTAGTGGGTTGATCCATGTGTGGGTTTGCGGGAAGTAACACATATGCAATGACTCTTAGTGGTTTATCCATGTGTGGTTTTGTGAAATACACACATGCAATGACTGCTAGTTGATTGATCCATGTTTGTTTGTGGAAATAAATAACACACATGCAAATGACTCTAGTGGGTTGTGATCCCTGTGGGTTTTGGAAAGAACACACATGCAATCTCTAGTGTTTTGGTTTTAGTATAAGACACACATGCAATGACTCTAGTGGTTGATCCATGTGTGGTTTGTGGAAATAACACATATGCAATGACTCTAGTGGTTTATCATGTGTGGTGTTTGTGAAATAAAACCATGCATGACTCTAGTGGTTGATCTATGTGTGGTTTGTGGAAAGACACACATGCATGACCACTTGTGGATCCATGGTATGTTTTGTGGCAAAAACACACATATGCAATGACTCTAGTGGTTGATCATGTTTGTCTATGAAATAACACACATGCAATGACTCTAGTTTAGTGGTTGATCCATGTGTGGTTTGTGAAAACAACACACATGCATGACTCTACTTTGGTTTTAGTATAATAACACACATGCAATGACTCTAGTGGTTGATCCATGTGTGGTTTGTGGAAATAACACATATGCAATGACTCTAGTGGTTGATCCATGTGTGGTTTGTGGAAATACACACATCAATGACTCTAGTGGGTCCATGTGTGGTTTGTGGAAAAGAACATACATGCAATGACTCTAGTGGTTGATCCATGTGTGGTTTGTGGAAAGAACACACATGCAATGACCACTGGTGGATCCATGTGTGGTTTGTGGAAAGAACACACATGCAATGACTCTAGTGTTGATCTATGTGTTGGTTTGTGGAAATAACACACATGCAATGACTCTAGTGGTTTATCCATGTGTGGTTTGTGGAAATAACACACATGCAATGACTCTAGTGGTTGATCCATGTGTGGTTTGTGGAACAACACACATGCAATGACCACTGTGGATCCATGTGTGGTTTGTGGAAAGACACACATGCAATGACTCTAGTGGTTAATCCATGTTTGTTTTGTGGAAATAACAACACATGCAATGACTCTAGTGGTGATCCATGTGTGGTTTGTGAAAGAAACACACATGCAATGACTCTAGTGTTGGTTTTAGTATAAGAACACACAATGCAATGACTCAGTGGTTGATCCATGTGTGGTTCGGTGGAAATAAACACATATGGAAATGACTCTAGTGGTTGATCCATGTGTGGTTTGTGGAAATAACAACCATGCAATGCCTCTAGTGGGTCCAGCATGTGTGGTTTTGTGAGAAGAACATACATGCAATGCCTCTAGTGGTTGATCCATGTGTGGTTTAGTTGGAAAGAAAACACATGCAATTGACCACTGGTGGATCCATGTGTGGTTTGTGGGAAAAGAACCACACATGGCAATGACTCTAGTGGTTGATCATGTTTGTTTGTGGAAATAACACACATGCAATGACTCTAGTGGTTGATCCATGTGTGGTTTGGTGAAAAGAACACACATGCTAATGACTCTAGTGTTGGTTTAGTATAAGAACACACATGCAATGACTCTAGTGGTTGATCCATGTGTGGTTTGTGGAAATAACACATATGCAATGACTCTAGTGGTTGATCCATGTGTGGTTTGTGGAAAATAACACACATGCACATGACTCTAATGGGTCCACATGTTGGTTTGTGGAAAGAACACCCATGCAAATGACCACTGGTTGATCCATAAGTTGTTTGTGGAAAAGAACACACATGCAATGAGTCTAGTAGATCCATGTGTGGTTGTGGAAAAGAACACACATGCAAATGACTTAGTGCTGGTTTGTGGTTTTAGTATAAGAACAACATGCAAACTGACTCTAGTGGTTGATCCATGGGTGGTTTGTGGAAAGCAACACACCTGCAATGACTAGTGGTTGATCCATAGGTGGATTTTGGAAAGCAACACACATACAATGAACACTAGGTGGATCCATGTGTGGTTTGTTGGAAAGAACACACATGCAGGATCCTCTAGTGGTTGATCCGATGTTGCTTGATGGAAATAACACACTTATGACAATGACTCTAGTGGTTGATCCATTGTGGTTTGTGGAAAAACACACATGCCATGACTCTAATGGGTTCAACATGTGTGGTTTTTTTGGAAAGAACACCCATGCAATGAACACTGGTTGATCCAAAATTTTTGTGGAAAGAACACACATGCAATGACTCTAGTGGTTGATCCATGTGTGGTTTTTGGTGGAGAGAACACACATTCAATTAGTCTAGTGGTGGATCCCATTTGTGGTTTGTGGAAAAGACACACAATGCAATGACTCAGTGGTTGATCCATGTTTGTTTGGTGGAAATCACACACATTAAATGACTCTACTGTTGATCCATGTTTGGTTTGTTGGAAACACACACATGCAAATTACTCTAGTGGTTGATCCATGTGTGGTGTGTGGAAAGAGACACCATGTGCAATACCACTAGTGATCAATGTGTGGTTTGTGGAAAAGAACACACTGCATGACTTAGTTGTTGATACATTTTGTCCTGTGGTAAATAACACACAATGCAATGACATCTAGTGGTTGATCCATGTGTGGTTTGTGGAAAAGAACACACATGCAATGACTCTACTGCTGGTTTTGTGGTTTTAGTATAAGAACAAACATGCAATGACTCTAGTGGTTGATCCATGTGTGGTTTGTGGAAAGAACACACATGCAATGACTCTAGTGGTTGATCCTGTGTGGTTTGTGGAAAAGAACACACATGCAATGACCACTTGTGGATCCATGTGTGGTTTGTGGAAAAGAACACCATGCAATGACTCTTGTGGTTGATCCATGTTTGTTTTGTGGAAAAACACACATGCAATGACTCTAGTGGTTGATCCATGTGTGGTTTGTGGAAAGAACACACATGCAATGACTCTAGTGTTGGTTTTAGTATAAGAACCACATGCAATGACTCTAGTGGTTGATCCATGTGTGGTTTCGGAGTAACACATATGCAATGACTCTAGTGGTTTATCCATGTGTGGTTTGTGAAAAGAACACACATGCAATGAGTCTAGTGGTTGATACATGTTTGTTTGTGGAATAACACACATGCAATGAATCTAGTGGTTGATACATGTGTGGTTTGTGGAAAGAACATACATGCAATGACTCTAGTGGTTGATCTATTTGTGGTTTGTGGAAAGAACACACATGCAATGACCACTTGTGGATCCATGTATGTTTTGTGGAAAAGAACACACATGCAATGACTCTAGTGGTTGATCCATGTTTGTCTATGGAAATAACACACATGCAATGACTCTAGTGGTTGATCCATGTGTGGTTTGTGAAAACAACACACATGCAATGACTCTACTATTGGTTTTAGTATAATAACACACATGCAATGACTCTAGTGGTTGATCCATGTGTGGTTTGTGAAATAACACATATGCAATGACTCTAGTGGTTGATCCATGTGTGGTTTCTGGAAATAACACACATTCAATGACTCTAGTGGGTCACATGTGTGGTTTGTGGAAAGAACATACATGCAATGACTCATGTGGTTGATCCATGTGTGGTTTGTGGAAAGAAACCACATCAATAACCACTGTGGATCCATGTGTGGTTTGTGGAAAAGAACACACATGCAATGACTCTAGTGGTTGATCCATGTGTGGTTTGTGGAAATAACACACATGCAATGACTCTAGTGTTGGTTTTGTATAAGAACACAAATGTAATGACTCTAGTGGTTGATCCATGTGTGGTTTGTGGAAATAACACATATGCAATGTCTCTAGTGGTTTATCCATGTGTGGTTTGTGGAAATAACACACATGCAATGACTCTAGTGGTTGATCCATGTGTGGTTTGTGGAAACAACACACATGCAATGACCACTGGTGGATCCATGTGTGGTTTGTTGGAAAGAACACACATGCAATGACTCTAGTGGTTAATCCATGTTTGTTTGTGGAAATAACACACATGCAATGACTCTAGTGGTTGATCCATGTGTGGTTTGTGAAAGAACACACATGCAATGACTCTAGTGTTGGTTTTAGTATAAGAACACACATGCAATTACTCTAGTGGTTGATCCATGTGTGGTTTGTGGAAATAAGACATATGCAATGACTTCTAGTGGTTGATTCCATGGTGGTTGGTGGAAATAACAAACATGCAATGACTCAGTGGGTCCACATGTGGGTTTTTGGAAAGAACTACATGCAATGACTCTAGTGTTGATCCTGTTGTGGTTTTGTGGAAAGAACACACATGCAATGACCACCGTGGATCCATGTGGTGGTTTGTGGGAAAAGACCACACTGGCAATTACTCTAGTGGTTATCGATGTTTGTTTGTGGAATAACACACATGTATGACTCTAGTGGTTGATCCATGTGTGGTTTTGTGAAAAGAACACACCTGTAATGACTTCTAGTTGTTGGTTTTTAGTATAAGAACATCACTGCAATGACTCGAAGTGGTTGATCCATGTTGGTTGTGGAATAACACAATATGCAAGGAACTCTAGTGGTTGATCCGATAGTGTGGTTTGTGGAAATAACACACATGCAATGACTCTAATGGGTCCACATGTGTGGGTTTGTGGAAAGAACACCATGCAATGACCACTGGTTGATCCATAAGTTGTTTGTGGAAAAGAACACACATGCAATGAGTCTAGTAATCCATGTGTGGTTTGTGGAAAAGAACACACATGCAATGACTTAGTGTTGTTTGTGGTTTTAGTATAAGAACACATGCAATGACTCTAGTGGTTGATCCATGTGTGGTTTGTGGAAACAACACACATGCAATGACTCTTGGTTGATCCATGTGTGGTTTGTGGAACAACACACATGCAATGACCACTAGTGGATCCATGTGTGGTTTGTGGAAAGAACACACATGCAATGACTCTAGTGGTTGATCCATGTTTGTTTTGTGGAAATAACACATATGCAATGACTCTAGTGGTTGATCCATGTGTGGTTGTGGAAATAACACACATGCAATGACTCTAATGG